>CM034148.1:342028941-342201441 GCA_019776745.2 Taxus chinensis | reverse complement strand
GATAATATTATTAGAAAGGGTTTTATTATGCCTAAAAAATGTTTCATGAGTAAAAATAAGGTTGAAGACATCAAGCATCTTTTCTTACACTGTGAGTATGCTTCCAAGTTTTGGAGTCTTATCTTTGCAAACTTCAATCTTCATTGGAATCTTCCTCATACTTGCTTGTAGACATGGTAGCAATGGGATCCACTGTATAAAAATTTGATGATAAGGAGATTATGGAGTCTGGTTCTTCCTCATACCATATGGATATTGTGGAAAGAAAGAAATGATGTTATCATTAGGAATAGAAGACAAGTTTGTACCACATTTTTTAAAGAAATTGTTATTATTGTCAAGGATAACATTTAAAGGTTTAGGCCTCCAAAAAATAGATTATATCCCAAGGAAGAGGAACACATTCTTTCTACTTTGAGGAATGATACTGACAACATTCAGAATAAGGGTAACAACAACATTGAAAGATCTTCAATGCATTGGATTCATCCACCAACCTCAAGGTATAAATTCAATTTTGATGGAGGTTCCAAAGGAAATCTTGGAGCTTCAGGAGGAGGTGGGGTGATCAGAGAACACAGAGGATGTTTTGTTGTTGCATTTGTAAGAAATATGGGTCATCAAACAAATCATTATTTTGAAGCTTTGGCATCATTATGGGGGATAAGGCTTGTAAGAGACTGTAATATTTCAAATATTCTAATTGAAGGGGACTCTTTAATAATTATAAATCTCTTAAATCAAAATCAACCCCCAAGTTGGACCATTAGAGATTTTATTTATGAAGCTATAGAGATTTGTAAAGATTTTGATAACTGCAAGATCATACATTCCTATTGTGAAAGTAATAAAGTGGCGGATAGTCTAGCCAACTATGGAGTTAGTAACAACATGCAAAATTGGTTTAGTGGTGACCTTCTCTCAGCCAAGATACATAATGACATCATTAAAGATAAGTATCGTATTCAAAATAATCATTAAAAAATCTCCCTCCGCAAATGGGAAAGTGATTATTAAATTCGCATGTAGGGTTAATAATTTCATTAATATTTCACACACTTTCTGGGTATACAGTGACAAAGGTGGTGGTGAAAAGTGGTATTGGAATAGAAACTTTACCGTTGAGAGCCAAAGAAGAAACGATAGCAGAATGGGTGGGCCTCCTTTCAAAATAGAACCTATTCATGACCCGGCCTGGAAGAATGAGGTGCTCCTGTGGAAGTATTTACAAATTGGTGGGGTTTTAAATTTCATAGAAAAAATGCAGGGTCATGACCAAGATATCTTGGTTCAATTCATGAATGGTTGGAAGAAAAGAGTAGTTAAATATGGAGATATCAGCGTTCAAATCACTGAAGAGATCATTTCTCAAGGCACGGGATTAAGCTTAGATGGGGTGAAATTCTTCAACAAATGTGTCAATAGGAATGTTGAAGTAAATAAATTTCTTGATGAAGGAGAAAATCTTGAATATGTAACTACTGGTATAAAAGTGTTTTCTATTCCAGAGCCATTTGCTGAAATTTCACGAATGATCGTCAGGTATGTCACTCTTGAGGGAAGATATGTGACAATTCCTTGTAAGCATTTGGTCTTCCTTAATCATTTTAGGAGGAATTTAACTGTTAATTTCCCACATTACCTTTTGAACTCTTCGAACGCTCTATTCTTAAGTTCCAAAATCATACTCGTGTTGTCCCCCTACACCAAGGCCTTATTATGTTGATTCATCACCGCTGTCTTTCACATTCTCACTCCTTTCTTGTTGTCCATGTTGCCGCCCCTTTATCAGATTCCAATGACCCCATCTCTTCTTCCACTAGCCAAAAAATTAGAATCAAGAATCCCCTATACCCCTCTCAAAGGGTTCTTCGTAGTAATAAAGATATTGAATCAGCCAAAAAACCTTCTTCATATCAGCAATCATGTTGAAGACTCTGCTACACAAAAAGAAAAAGAGCTTCTAAGAAGGATTGGCAAGTAAGAAAGGGATTTTATGGACCTCAAAGATGAACTCAAGAAGATTGGTAAAAGTGTAGCTAAGAGGAAGATGCCAGCTGAACCTGCCATGAATAATGAGAAAAATTTCCAAATTTTCAAGAAACTCAAGTCTTTGGATAATAGACTGGGTAATGCTAAAGGGTGACATGATTGTACCATCTCTGTGCTTAAATCTAAATACAAATTTATGGAACAACATGCCAAAAAAAATTGTATTCTCAATGACATTCCAACTTCTATTTGGGAGTCAGAAACTACAAGGGACCTGGTCTTTTCACAATTATACAAGAATGATCCCTCCCATGTCACTACCCTAGCATTATTCAGCTCTCTGCAAAAAGTCAAGATGAATATTGATGAAGCAGTCAAGTAGATTTGCTTCCAGTTTGTTGTTGTGTTGTTGTCAGGAAGAAGTTATCTTGATGTTTTGATGTTGCTTTGTCTTTGTTTTGATCCTTTTTATAGTACTTGGTTAAACTATAGTTTGTCCTCATGTTCTTCATGGATTATGATCCATTTTTGTTGTTTTTATTGTTGTATCTAGATTTTGAGCCTCCTTGTAAAGGGATTTAGTCCCTTTTATCTTTGGATTGTTTTTACCATTATCTCTGGCTTTTGAGCCTTATTTTGTAAATAGGGTATAGTCCCTTTTAAAACTATTTATCCTTAATAAAATAAATAAATGTATATCAACACTTGAATTTTTTACAACATCATCTTCAACTATGAGATTTATAATTTAAACTAAAAGACGCCCATGTCTTGCACCTATCATTATAATTACTTCTCTAATTCTCTTCTCCTTCACATGGATATCTATTTTTATACACTTGAGAATCTCATGTTTAATTAATCTACCTAATGTAATATATAATGTTAAATTGTAATGTATCAATTTTTAGTTCTATGACACTTTCTGATCCAAAACTAAGGGGTTTCAAACTTAAGGAATAGATTAAAAATTGTGCAAGATGAATTTAAAAAAAAATATCTGTGAAAAGAGATGTAAATTACTCAAAGACTTCAAATACATCAGTTATCTCTGCCAGGAGATGTCTATTACTTTTTAGGTTACAAATGCATTTATAATAATTTTAGAAATACGGAAGGGCACCTAGAGGAATGTGGAAGGTTACAGGTCTCAGGGGAGATGAGGTGTTTCATATTCTAAGACTTAAATGTGCACTAATTTTGTGCAACATACTATTTTTAGAATTTACTATTTTTAGACAGCACTACAAAAATCATAATTTGGGCCCCTTAAACATGGATTTCGGGGGTAAAATCTTTCCAAAAAGAGTTTCACACATTTTCATCACATTCTAAGCATTCCAAGATTTCTGTTGCCTTTTGAATGGAGTCAATCGGAGCTACAGTGCAGAAGTTATGGTCTCTGGAAATTGCGCCACTGTAATTGCGACATGGATCATTGCTCCCTCCTTCAAAAGCAATGGTGCCCATTGCATTAAGATGGCCCATCAAATGTGGAAATTACTTCTTTACCTGGTATGAAGTGATCCACTCACCTTGGTGACTGATAATTCCTTTCTTTATCACACTATAGAGTTGAATATGTTGTCCTCTGGTGGTCTTAGTCAAATTGTCCACAATCTAATCTTCTTAAGCTGGGGAAAGACTTGTTGGATTGACCTCGGAGATGTTTAATTGTTTTGCTATGACTGAAGTATCCAAAAAATGTGGATGATATGGCTTGAGGAGGTCCACATTGAAGATGGGGTGCAGACCAAGGCAGGGTGGAAGATTCAACTCGAAAGCATTTTCCCCTACTTACCTTAGTGAGAGTGTAAGGACCATACCAAAGAGGTCAAATCATTCTATGTGGACCTGCAAGCCATTTCTTCTGAAGCCACAACAAAACCTTATCACCAACCTAGAAATGATGTGGAACCCTATGTTTATCATAGCGATTCTTATACTTTTATTCATTTTCTATAAAATGTCATGGACCCGGTGCTGAATGTGTTGGATCTGTTCAACAAACCTTGTCACCTTTTTTGCTTCAATTTTTCCATGAGGTGTGAATTCCAAGGTAGGAATTAGGATGCATACATCAATGGGAGTCATAGGTTAGAATCTGTAACAAGCTTGAAATGTATTGTGTTTAGTGGAGATGTGCAAGACTCAATTGTGTCCATGTTGTATGTATGGCAGGGCCTCGTCCCGTGAGCGGGAGTGCTTGGAGTGGTACATATAAAGCATGTGAACAATTAGGTGATTCACCACATCTGTTTTCCCATCAGTTTGTGGGTAAAAGGATGTGGACGTCATCAAATTTGTATCTAGTATTCCCCATAAGGTGGACCAGAAGATTCTCAGGAATCTGCTATCTCTATCAGAAACAATAGAGTTGGTGAGCCCAAATTTGATACATACATGACTAAAATAAAGTTTAGCAGTATCTTCAGAAAAAATATTTTTCTTACAGGAAACCATTACAGCCATTTTAGAAAATCGATCAACTACAACAAAAACACCATCATTCCCATGTTTTGAAGTTGGAAAACCTGAGAGGAAGTCCATCGAGACAGATGCCCAATGCTTGGTTGGTTCTGGAAATGGTGTGTACAATCCTTGTTTCTTATTAGTTGGCTTAGAAATTACACAAGGAGTGCAAGACTTAATATACTTCACCACATCAGTCCTTAAATTAGGCCAGTAGAAATGCTTCTGAAGTACTACCAATGTCTTGTCCATGCGAAAGTGCCCTACGGTCCTGATGAAGAGTGCTTCCCAGATCATCTTCTGTTGTTCACTTGGTAGAACACAGATGTGTCCCATATGGCAGAGGAGATTATCCTGTAGATAGAAATCAGAGACATGTTTTCCTTCACGGAGGGCCTGATATGTGTCTTAAAACTCAGGGTCCTCATACAAACTGCACCAACTTGAAGTATCATGTCCATAGAGATCAAGAATAGTTGTGAGGGCTGCAATTGGAGGGCATTATAGGCAATTAGCTACTGAATTGGCACTTCCCTTCTTATGCTTTATTATCAGGTGAAACTATTGTAGGTATGTGGCCCATTTCTAGTGTCTCTCATTCCTCAAATTTATGTGTCTGAAGGAACTCCAAAGGCCTATGGTCAGTGTGGATTACTGACTCCTTCCCCAGAATGTAGTGTTTCCACTGCTTACATGCCTAGAAGATGGCATAAAGCTCCTTGTCATATGTTGGGTACTTCCTGACTATGTCATTAAATGTTTCACTATGGTATGCAACAGGGTGGCCATGTTGCATGATAACTTTACCATTAAGAGCCAAAGAAGAAACGATAGCAGAATGGGTGGGCCTCCTTGCAAAATAGAACCTATTCATGACCCAGCCTGGAAGAATGACGTGCTCCTGTGGAAGTATTTACAAATGGGTGGTGTTTTTAATTTCATAGAAAAATGCAGGGTCATGACCAAGATATCTTGGTTCAATTCATGAATGGTTGGAAGAAAAGAGTAGTTAAATATGGAGATATCAGCGTTAAAATCACTAAAGAGCTCATTTCTCAAGGCATGGGGTTAAGCTTAGATGGGGTGAAATTCTTCAACAAATGTGTCAATAGGAATGTTGAAGCAAAGAAATTTCTTGATGAAGGAGAAAATATTGAATATGTAACTACTGGTATAAAAGTGTTTTCTATTCCAGAGCCATTTGCTGAAATTTCACGAATGATCGTCAAGTATGTCACTCTTGAGGGAAGATATGTGACAATTCCTTTTAAGAATTTGGTCTTCCTTAATCATTTTAGGAGGAATTTAACTGTTAATTTCCCACATTACCTTTTGAACTCTTCGAACGCTCTATTCTTAAGTTCCAAAATCATACTCGTGTTGTCCCCCTACACCAAGGCCTTATTATGTTGATTCATCACCGCTGTCTTTCACATTCTCACTCCTTTCTTGTTGTCCATGTTGCCGCCCCTTTATCAGATTCCAATGACCCCATCTCTTCTTCCACTAGCCAAAAAATTAGAATCAATATGTAGACACCAAATTCGTGTCTTACGACCCCTTGTGACCCGCATCCCATTTCACAACCTAACCTCATTACCTAAACTTTACACAATTATTTATTAATTACCTTGTAATTGATAAATCCACATCACCTTACCCGCCACCTCACTCTGCCACCTCATCATGACCTAGCCCTAACCCTAAACTAACCTAATTAAGACCCATGACTTGGTCTAGACTCACATCCATAACTAATGCCTCCTTACTCGCACCCAAAGCCGACCTTCTAGCCATTTGACCAAGCCCGCAACTGATCTCTCGGGAGAAAAGCAGGGAAGGTGGGCTATTTTACTAAAAATAGCCTACTTTTTCCTTACCGATGCCGGTTCCTACTCGACCGCCGTCGGTTACGCAACCGCCATCGGTTCCCTGTAAATGGGCTCCCCAAACCAAAACAAAGGATCGGAATTTCATTTTGAAGATCAGTCAAAGGATTTCTGGATCAACAGAGAGCATTGCGAGCGAGGAACAGCGTCCAGATCTTCACTTGACAGAGCAGGGACGAGTAAAGAAACCAGAAGTGTTTACAACCAAGGAGATCAACTTACATCTTGGTCAAAACCAGTAAGTCACATCTTGCATGTCCTTTGTTATAACATTGCTTATGCTTCTTGAATCTCAGTCCTCCTAAATCCGTTTCTGAATCCACTACCCAACGTGCCATTGCATCTAACTGTCATTCTTTTGCTTCTAATCATCCCATTTCCTAGTACCATCCAAAAACCAACCATTACAAACACCTTAGCTACCAAGAAGATCCTAGAACCCACCGGTATCGGTTATCAGTAACCGGCATCGGTTATCAGTAACCGGCATCGGTTCCTCTGATCAAAACCAGAAAACCAGCATTTCCCCCTACCCAGTTTAACGAAACAATTTAATTGATATTTTGCAAGTCTTTGTGTTAATTCATATTAGCAGGGGAACTGACCACCTTCGAAAGGAAGTTTTATATTTCCTGGGCCCAAGGCAGTTTCCTCATTTATTGTTTAATCAAAATCTTGTGGTCTTGTGTTCTTATTTGCAGGTAGTCCTTCCAAGACAAAAAGGAGTTCTCCGCAGTCAGCCTGATCTTTCTCTACGGTACGCGCACACCATCTCGACATTCAACAGGTATTCCTCCTAACCCTAACCTCATCTGTTTCTAACAGGAATGAAAGGATAGAAGCAACTCTATTCCCAGAAGCCGAAACATTCCGAGCGAAACATTTTGGCACGCCCGGTGGGACCCATTTTGGGTTTCTTTCTCTTGCTTATTTTCATTTTAGGAAGCATATTTGCTGTTGCTGCTTTAGTTATATATTTCGTAAAGAATTTTTCTTGTTTTCCTAGTTTCGCTTTAGTGAAAGTCATCTCTCTTGCTTCATCGAATATAATTTTCGATTTGGGTTTAAAACACGTGCATTGCATTCCTGCTTGTTGTTCTTCAATTCTAGTGAACATAGATTAAGTAACAGGTCGTACACGTGGGGGTGATATCCACGGTATTGACAGGAAATTAACCTTAGTTTCACTGCACAACACATACCGAATCACTTCACAATTAACACAACAGCTCAAACATCCCCCCTTTTCCGCGGTATTCCTCCGCCCGATTGAGGTAACCTTATAAGCCAAAACAAACTTGACATTTCCCCTAGGTCTTGTTGTTTAGGATTCCGACATCATCTTACGTCTAAAGGCATAAGCCCACGATAACTAAAATTAACCCTAGGATTAGTCTCTAGATTTGCGTGTGCCTCTTGCTTGTTTTCAAATTCTGTTTTCTCTGTCATACTTTGTCTTCTGTGATCAATAAGTTGATAAATATACTCAACGTTGCTAAAAATCAAATTAGCAGCCTTTTATATCTTCTTATCCTAGACTTTTGACACCGGCATCGGTTAAGGGACCGACGTCGTTTGCTTTGTGACCGACACCGGTTACTAAACCGATATCGGTTACTGTCTTCATCAGCCCCTAACAAACCAGCAACTTGCCAAATTCATCATTCTGAGGTTGTTTTTGTTCTTGATAGATTGAAACTTTCCTGTGTGTTCTTGTCTATGGTTGTCATCACTCGGAAGCAAGCGACCGCCATGGTTTCACATGCCTGCTCTGTGTCTTTGCCTGAATCACCCCCTTCACATTCTATAGGGAACCCTACGGACACCAGTGAGATCCCCCAAATTCCTGTAGGAGACAAGGACTTTGCCAAATTTCTGGATGCTAATCCCAGCGCTGTACAATACTATTTGTCTCATGCCCCTGACCGTACGCCTGATGGTCAGCTCCTTATTGGCATGCCTATTAGTATAGCTGCTCATTTAGCTCCCACTCCTCCTGATAACACTGCCTTACTTCCTGCATCTCTAGCCCCGTCTCCCAATCCGACAGCTTCAGAGGTTCATACGACCCCGATTAGCTTTCCTTTGGTTAACCTTGGACCCCACGTATCATTACCACCAACTGCCCCTATCTCATCTCTCTTTCAGACCACTCCATTCATGACTTACTCTCTGCCACCTATTCACACGAGCTTTCCTTCTCAAGCTCCGCCTACCTTTTCATTCCCATACACGTATCCAGTAACCTCAACACCTTATATGGGACATCCCTATTCTGTGGCACCATCATCTCATCCAACCACAGATTTCATCAAACAAATGATGGACAAAATGCAAAACCTGGAGGCTTCCGTTTCAGGAAGTCGTAGCGCCTTGACATACGAGCAAGTTTGTCGGGAGCCCATTCACCCTTCTGTCCCCCTGCATTCATATCCTCCTCAATGGGAGTTGCCAAAGTTTACTCGTTTTAACAGTAAAGAGGATCCTCAACAACACTTGCGATCATTTAGACATGCTTGTTATTTGATTGCCCATGATGATGCCTTGTTACTCTGCACCTTTCCCATGTCCTTATCAGGACCTGCCTTGGAGTGGTACAGTGCTTTAACCCAGCACTCAATCTTCTCTTTTAACCAACTAGCCCAGTCTTTCTTGGATCATTTCTCCATTAACATTGCCAAGAAAGTATCTATTACCGACCTCTATGCCATCCGACAATTTGAAGACGAATCTATCGCAGATTTCGTTGGACGATGGCGGGGCCTTATCAACCAACTTACGTATGCCTTTCCTCAAACCGAACTCATCGAACTATTTACGCGGGCCTGCGCTAAGCACATCTCCCCTACCCTCCAAATTCAAACTTTCCGCACATTCGACGAGGCCTTTACCATGGCTCGGAAACTAGAAATTCGAGCCTTAGAAGAAGAGAAATTGCGGTTGCGTAACAAAAACCCCAATTTCCGAACTCCTGATTCTACCAACAAGCCAAACACCACCACTCCTCACGCGTCCACTTCTTCTAAATCAAAGGGAGCTGTCCACGCGGTAATGGTCAAATCTCAAACACCGTCCAATACTCCGCCGAAAACCACTTATAAGTACAAAGCCGAGCCCACCAATTACACTCCCTTGGGAGAAACTTATGGCGTCATCCTGGAGAAATTGCTCAAAGCTGGGGCTATCACCTTGCCCCCTGTTAAACCTCACTCTGGGTTTGACTCCACCCGCGCAATACCTTCCTGGTACAAAGAAAATGACTTTTGTAACTTTCACCGCGTAAAAGGACATAGTCATGAAAACTGCAAGATGTTGAAAAACATAGTGCAGGAAATGGTTGACGCAGGGGATATAACCCTCGATAATCCTAACGCCCCTGCTAACCGAAATCTGAAAATTTTCAACAAGCCATTTCCGAATCACTCGTCCAACAGTAACGTGAACCAAGATATCTTAGCCGAGGAGAGTGTTCATGAGATCCATGCAGTCTTCGATTCTCAGCCAAAAGCCTCTATTGAAAAACTTTTAAATCAAGCTTCTCCACCAACACAGGAGTTTGAACCTCCTTCACCACCATCAAGCCAAAGTGAAATCATTCCTTTACCCATAGAAGAGTTAACTGCCCGGACTTCTCTTCTCATCGACGAGTCTTCTTACACCACATCCCTACAAGACTGTGAGCGGATGCTATCTAATTTATCTATTTCCCAAACGTCCCCTTCTACCACTCTTGCTACACAAGAGGAAGGCTCGCCACTCCTTTTGACATCCTTAGACGAGAAATCTCTTACACTAACATCACCACATTCTTTAAACGTGACAGATCCCCTCGAACACGCCCTCCTACCTATTAGTCCCTCATCGCCTAAATCTTTTCAACGACCGGTTGACCTCTTAACATCTATTGATACAGTGCCTCATCTGCCTCCCGTGTCACACCCGCAGTGGACTGGAATTACAACCCACCTTTCCTCCGTACAAAAATTACAAATCACACCTGGGGACTGTCATTCCATAGAAGATAGACAGGCCCTATGGGAACGTTTGAGTACCCCTTTTTCTACTCAAATGCAAATGACTGATCCTGATGTCTCCACCATATACCCGAAGTGCTTACAGAAGCTTAAAATACCCCTGTTCTCACCTTCACCCCCCTCACCTCTACCAAATGCCCCGTCCACTTCTATCAACTTAACCAGATCTTCCCCTACGCTTGGGACCTCACCAATGCCCAGTCTAATACACCCGCCTAAGCGACTCGATCTATCCAAAAATAAATCCGCTCCGCCACCTAGGAGACAAACTCAATCCGTGCCCCTATCACAATCAAAACCATCATCGTCATACCTACCTTCCATATTGGGACCCCATCCCTCTACCTTACATCAATATATCATACCTCCTGCGTTTTCTTCAAAACAACCTACGCCTTCCGCACCTATACAGAAATTCCAGGGTATAGCAACACCGTCACTCCGTGTATCCTGTCCACCTATCAACCCTAAACAAATTCCCTCATCAAAAGATTCATTTTCAGTCACTCCTATTTCCCCGTGGTTGTTTTCTGATACCACATCATCTGCGGCCTCATCATCCAACATAGCTTCTGCGCCAAAGAAATCATGTTTAGTAAAAACCATGTATCAACACCCCTCGGCTAAACCACCATGAACCAATCATGCCCAAACATTACCAAAACCCGCACAACCAATACCCTCATCCTCTTCCGATTTTGACCCACTCAAAGGATCTTACGCCAAAATCCTTGCGATATTGGTGGAGAATGCGACCATTTCCCTACCTCCACTTAGACCTTATGACCCGTCTAAACCCCGACCTATGGGTTACGATGAGTCTAAAATCTGCGCTTATCACCGCACACCAGGACATGATGTGGAGGGATGCCAAGCTCTAAAAACCATCCTTCGTCAGTCACCTCTCCCGGATAGAAAGATTAAGAAAGACAACTTACGAAGGGAGAGACCTTTAGCTCTCATTCCCTCTCCTATACCATCTGTCCCCGCCTCACCAAAATCTATCATTATTACAACCCCACCTCTTGAAGACCATGAGTTATCCCCACCATCTTCCTCATCTCAGGTCTACGAGATTAATATGATAAGTGTCACTACTCGAGGGCAGAAAAAAAATGGGAAAGCAAAAGAAAACACACCTGCGGCATCTCTTTCTCTGTCAAACATCCCAATTGCACCACCACATAAAGTGGTCATTCGCGGACCCGCCTATCCCGTCTCTAATGGCATTGCCCACCGAAATATGATTAAACAGCTTCACCAATCACCCGTAAAAATGACACTGTATGATCTCATTCAGACTTCTGAATCTCATCGACAAGCTCTCGTTGAGATCCTTCAAGGGATAGAGGTTTTACCTAATGAAACCCTGCCTGTCGCCTCCATTCTAACACCCAATCACGTTGCTTCTCTCACCAAACAACCCACTGCCCCAACCACTTCTGTCTCTGTACAACAAGCTGCTGCAGTCAGTTTCTCTGAAGATGAAATTGTCGACTTTGGTACAGAAGACCCTGACCCTGCCCTTTTCATCTCCGCTTACATCCGGGACATTCGAGTACGTCGGGTTATGATTGACGGGGGCGCTAGCCTAAACATCATCTCTTCAAAAGCCTTCCAACAGATGAACATCCCTTCTAGTTGCATGTGTGCCAACCCCATCATGTTGCGGTCATTCAATGACGCTATTACTTCTACCTTAGGCACCGTGATCCTCAACATTCGCGTAGGACCACGTACTTTACCCGAACTCTTCTATGTCCTTGAGGGAGAGTTCCAATATAATATATTGCTGGGTCGTCCTTGGATCCGAGCCATGGGATGCGTTCCCTCAACATTACATAGATGCATAAAATTTGAGTACGAGGGGAAGTCTTACACCGTAAAAGCTAACCCTCCCCCTTTTAAAACCTGCAATATGTTATACCGCCCGAACGATGTGCTTATACCAATCAAGACACCCATACATTCAACCCAACCATCCTCCTCAAATGTACCTCAATCATCCACCTCAACCGCGCCTACGCCTTCAATTGATGAAACCACCATCGCAAAAACCACTTCCCTTCCCGCAGCTAACATTCCAACCTCTGACCCCTTAGTAGATGTTTTTCAGCACCTTACGCTGGGGGAGTACCGCCTATATAATGTTAGTTCTTTCCCTACCCCGCAGGAGTATGGACAATTACATGCACATCCCACCTACGACCGTCGCGTGGGGGAGATAATCTCTTACGGACCACCCCATTGCCGCACTAACCTAACGTATGGGGGTGTTGACGCATCCTCCATTACCCCTGAACCTCCTCTTGGTGTGGTTCCTTTCCAATCCGATTTTCAATACTTGACAAATCGTCGTTTCGCCCTCACCTTCTTGACTCGCTGTGCGTGGAAAGGCTTTGGTTTTGGCCTTTACGAACAAGGCCGACATACACTCATTCCCGTGACTACCCGTAAACACAATGATCGCAGTGGTCTCGGTTTTCCTAAACACCTACACAGGAGACACCTCCTGTCAGCTGTATCCTGGAAGAAGAAGACGTCGCCCCTACCAAACCATCATCACCCACTTTGCCATCATCACCCGCAGAATCTATAGACCCTGAATCCATCCCTCCTAACTTTTTTTTTTTTTTTCATAAATGCTATCTTCATAGGTCCTCTCACTTATCAACGTGGTAATGACGACCCATCTTCTTTGCCTCTTCTTTATCCAGACATGATCGAAGAGGATTCTCCTTTGATTAATGTTGTTGAATGCCAGGATGACGACTCCATCCTCACTTACCTTGGCGCGGATGATTCTTATATTCAACGAGCCTTACCATCTGAAACCCAAACTATGCTGAACGAATCTACCATAGAAATCAATATCCACACGGAGGAGGATCCTCACATTGTGAAGATTGGACAATCCCTTAACACATCAGAACAAGCCGCCTTTACTACCTTTCTCCGTGCTCGCAACCAAGCTTTCGCATGGTCTTACGCTGACATGCCAGGAATTGATCCTACCATCGCCGTCCATAACATCACCCTAAACCCTGATTCCAAACCAGTCAAACAGAAATTGAGAAAAATGCATCCACGCATTGCTCTCTTGGTCAAAGAGGAGCTCCAACGACTCCTTTCTGTTTCCTTCATCTTGCCTATTGACTATCCTCAATGGATTTCTAACATCGTACCTGTCACTAAAGCGACAGGGGGACTTCGGATATGCACAGATTTCTGGGATCTTAACCTCGCTTGCCCTAAGGATGACTTCCCCTTACCTAGCATTGACCAACTTGTTGATCTAACTGCAGGTCATGAGATGCTCTCTCTCATGGATGGCTTTTCAGGATACAACCAAATTTTGGTTGCCCCTGCCGATCAACACAAAACTGCCTTCATAACTCCTTGGGGAACCTTCTGTTATCGTGTCATGCCATTTGGCCTTAAGAATGCTGGTGCTACCTATCAGCGGGCTATGACCTACATTTTTCATGACATTATGCACACTATCCTTGAAGACTATGTCGACGATCTTCTCGGCAAGTCTAAACATCGTAGTGAACATCTCGATGTTTTAACCATTATTTTTGATCGCCTGTTACAATATTTTGTCCACCTTCAACCGAAAAAATGTGTCTTTGGTGTTCTTTCGGGAAAACTTCTTGGCTTTATCGTCTCTTTGCGTGGCATTGAGGTCGATCCATCTAAAGTCAAAGCTATCCTAGAAATGCCCCCACCCAAAAATCTCAAACAATTGCGTAGTTTACAAGGTAAGCTCCAATCTATCCGACGTTTCATCTCCCAACTTTCAGATCGATGTCAACCTTTTCATCACCTCCTTAAAAAGGATATTGCATTCCAATGGAGCGAAGAATGTCACCAAGCCTTCGAAGCTCTCAAATCCTATCTCTTGCAGCCACCCGTGCTTATCCCACCCCAAGACGACCGCCCTTTCTACCTCTACCTTTCCGCCACCGACCACGCTGTAGGAGCCATGCTTGCACATCGTGACTCTGAGAATCGTGAACAAGCCATTTATTATATAAGTCGTACTTTGGTGGACTATGAGACTAGGTACACACATGTAGAAAAATTGTGCCTTGCCCTATCATTCGTGGCCACCAAACTCCGACACTACCTTCTAAATCACAAGACTTTCGTCATCACCAATACGGACCCCATCCATTACATGTATGCCAAACCTCATCTGAACCAACGCATTGCTAGATGGCTCATGCTTCTCGCCGACCTCGACCTTGAGTTTGTCCACCAGAAATCAATCAAAGGACAAACCATCGCAGACCAACTTGCGGAAGCTCCTTTACCTGGGGAACAATTTACCAATTTCACATTTCCCGACGAACTCATCGCTACTCTTTCCCTCACGGAGGAGTCGTACCCAATGACCCTCTTCTTCGATGGATCTAAATGCCAGCGCGGCGGAGGAGCCGGCGTTGTTCTCATTCCTCTCAACGCTGAACCTATGCCTCTTTCATTCCGACTTGATTTCCCTTGCACTAATAATACAGCGGAATACGAGGCCCTTGTTCTGGGTCTCCAAGTTGCGTTACACTTAGGTATCAAATCTATCAACATTTTTGGCGACTCTCAATTGGTAGTCAATCAAGTTGTGGGCGTCTACCAATGCAAAAACGAGGAACTTCAAAAATACAAACACTACGTGGATTCACTTCTAGCCTTATTTACCCACTATTCTATACAAACCATTCCCCGCTCCACTAACAAATTTGCGGATACTATGGCTTGCTTAGCCTCGCAAATTCCCGCCGCGCCAACTGACTCTGAATTATTCGTCGTGGTCCAACAACTTTTTGCCCCATCCTATTCAACCCCGGTAGTTTGTATGATAAATACTGTGTCTACTAATTCACAGGATACCTGGTACCACCAATTTCACGACTACCTTACAATCTCTGTCCTCCCACCTGACCTTACTAGTAACGGCAAACGTGCTTTTCTTAAAAGTGTTTCGCGTTATGTTGTCATGGGGGGACTCCTCTATAAACGTGGCTTTGATGGCATCCTCCTTCGCTGTCTAACTGGCGCGGAGGCCACTCATACCATCCAACAGGTCCATGACGGTATTTGTGGTGGACATTTTAGCGGCCTTGCCGTGGCCAAACGAATCCTTCGCCTTGGTTATTATTGGCCTACTCTCAATAACGACTGCTACGAATATGTTAAGCGTTGTGTTATGTGTCAGCAACATGCCAACCTTCAACATACTCCTAGCCATCCGCTCCAGATCGCTCGAGATCTTTGGCCCTTCTCACAATGGGGTTTAGACCTTATTGGTGAGATTCACCCAACCTCTTCACAACGTCACCGTTGGATAATCACAGCGACCGAATATTACACAAAATGGGTAGAGGCTATTCCACTCATTTCAATCAAAAAAGAAAAAATTGTCGAGTTCATTAACCACCACATTATCTGTCGTTTTGGTGTTCCTCATCGCCTGATAACAGATAATGGAAAATCTTTCAAAAACAAGTTGTTGCAAGACCTTTGTGACAACTTCGGTATCAAACTTAGTTTCTCATCACCTTACTATCCACAAGCCAATGGGCAAGCCGAGTCCTCTAATAAAACACTAACCAAAATCCTCATGAAAGTTGTCAATGAATCCGGAAGAAATTGGCACGATCACATTCCCTTTGCCCTTTGGGCTTATCGTACTAGCATTCGTACCTCTACTAATGCCACACCTTTTTCTTTGGTATACGGTACCGAGGCTGTTTTGCCTCTCGAAATACAAATACCCTCCCTTAGAATATCTCTTCAGGATATTCTCACCAACGATGATTTCCGCCAAGAGCGGTTAGCCCAATTGGAGCTTCTTGACGAACGTCGTCTTACAGCTCTTGATCACCTTCAAATCTATCAAAAACGCATTAAACGTGCTTATGATAAGCGACTTCATGAGCGTACCTTTAAGGTTGGTGATCTTGTTCTCAAAGAGAATCAACATGTAACCAAACTAGAAAAGAGCAAGCGTGGAAAATTTGCTCCCAATTGGATTGGGCCTTATATAATCACTCATACCTATGGATCTGGTACTTATCGTTTAGCTTCGCTTAATGGTAAACCTGAGCCTGAACCCCTTAATGCCTTGCATCTTCGACCATTCTATTGTTGAAATTAGTGTTATATCACTTCTTATCTACCTGCCGCTCGTCCCTTGAGCTCACTTACCACTACATACACTCTGTTTCCTACACTTCATAATAACAATCAAGCTCACATAGTTTGATCCTCACCTCCCCTTGATGAAGCCTTCCCCTTTTTAGTCTAGTCCATGACTTCAAAATATTAAAATAAGCCGTATTCTTATGGGATTTTCTTGAGTCAAACTTCCTACTAAACTAGATGCTTCACGCCAAATGAACATCTAGTCATCTAAATTCAATATAGACTGCTCCCTCGAAGGACAGCTATATGCTGAACTATTGCTACTATTATATATAGACTGCTCCCCCGAAGGACAGCTATGCATTACAATCATATCTGCTACTATAAATAGACTGCTCCCTCGAAGGACAGCTATACACAGTCAGCTTTTATCAGAAGCTTCTCGCATTGATCAGCTTCGTGAAGACCTCAAGAGTAACACAATACATATCCCTTGTAGACTTCCCACATCGATCAGTCTATATTCAGCAAAAAAAAAAAAAAAAGAGAAGCCGCATTCAAAAGCACTTTTGAGTCATGGACTTGTCTATTTAGGGTAGTTTCTCTTTCGTCAGAATAATCACCTTGTAACAAGCTCTCAGCACCCCCGCCTATATCAACCACCTCACCTCACCATTTGTCAAAGCAACAAAACTCAAGGGACGTGACGTATATCCGATATATTGTGATTATACAACTCTTTTCACCTATCGACTTCTCGCCTATGCAAGGTACCTAGGGATTCAAGCTCATCCTATGTTAATATGTGGTTTGTTTAGCTCTTCTCAACTACGGGACACTTTTGCCTCTTTTGCTCGACTCTAGAATTGTGTGTTGACCTTAATCAAGATACGGTTCCCTACTATTTGGGTAAGCTAACTTTCGCTTTACCTATACCTACATCAACATCGCCCATACCTTACCAACACCAACAACATTACCCTATCAACATCAAATTCTTATCAACCAACAAATTGCCTAACCATACCCAAATTTCCTGAATTCACCTCTCCCTGGTCCTAAGGGAGAACTACATCGGTCTGAGGCCCCTCCTTGCTTTGAGCAATGGGCTATGTAGGCAGCACTTTGGAGACATGGGGTCTCCCAAGGTTAGCTCGACCATTCCCTACCATAACTTATCATGTGTGGTAAATATAAATATTTTTGTGCATCTTTTATTTGATCACATTTCTCTTTATCCTTTTTCGAAACACCGAAAATCAAAACACAAACAATCTTATTATTATCGTAACTCAAATCAACATACATATTCAGTTTTATTTAGATGTTAAACAAATACATCTTCTCTATCATCGACACGCAGGTCGGCATCCTTATTTATTCTTATACCTTGCTAACATTTACTCAGACCCTCACGCCTCATCCCGAACTAGGTGATGATCGTGATCGTCGACCCCTCTCGCTGGGCCTCTCTGTCCTCAAAGGCACCACGGCTATTGGTACCCGCCCACTGATCTGCCAATCTCTCCTGTAACATATGAATACGCCCTCTCGCATGGAGGACTCCAGCCTCTAGTCTCCCCGCCCGTGACTCTGCAACCACTAACAATCCTCTTGTCTCCTTCACCTGCGTTTGGAGCTGCTGAACCAAACGCTGCAGACGATCCCTCTCTGCTGTAATCACCACTATGTCAGGGCGCTCACGTACACCTCGCAGTTCTGCTACCCACCATAATCTATAGGCCTCTGTTGTTCCCGCATCCATTACCCTGCGATCGGCTGCTACCTCTTCAGGCCCTTCTGGAGGTGTTGGCCGGGGAGGTGGGAATGCTGCCTCGGCGTCGATCCTCATATATGGTCTATAAGCCAGGGGTATATCCTGCACAAATCCAAATTGTCGCCGCACGCGATCTATAGGAATCCTCTCATACTCACCCGGCCTGTGCCCTGCGATCCACCTCAATCGCTCTACACCCCTCAACTCCTCAGCTATGTTCTTTGTTACCATATAGTTTCCGTATGGCCTCCAACAGATATCCGCAACCATCACTCTCTCCCATACCTGCCTGTAATACTCAATATCACCCGTCACGGCCTGGGATCTTGCCTCTTGTTCTGTCTGGACCCATCGTCTGAATCCCAACCTCTGCACTCCGGTTTCTCCCGACTGGATGGGTTGGCCTATTGGTCGCACACAAACAATGTGCTCATAGGCCCAACAGTGTAATAAGTATGAACTATCCAGTGTCGTCCTGTGATTTCGCCTACAAGCCCATAAACCCCTGTATAGCTCCGCCAAATATGCAGGTGCCCATGCAAAAGTCACGTTCCTTTCTATCATCTCCCAAATAACACACATCAATGCCTTTGGAAATCTTCCCCCTTCCGCCCTCGGTAACGCATAATACCCTACCGCTATCATTAATATCACTGCTAACCTTGTCTCCTCAGGGTGTGCTGCATACATTACCCCATATGTAAAAGATAAACCTCGCTGTGTCAAATCTCGTGCGTATGGACCAAATACTGCTGTTATCGCTCCCCGTGCCGCGCTAGGTAGTGCCTGATATACTGGTTCTCCTGTAATAGGGAGTCTCAAAATCCGAAACACATCTTCCAATGTTATTGTCATCTCCCCTGTTGGCAGATAAAAGGTATTTGTCTCGGGATTCCATCTCTCAATCAATGCCTGCAACATAGCATGATTACGTGCGATTCGTGAATAATAGCGGATTCCACTTAACCCCAAACGATTTATCAATGTCCATTCAGCTGGTGTTACATCCGCTCAGATTCGTGACAACAGCGCTGGCACACTATCATTCATCCTCAATCCTGCCTCTGCCTGCATACACCAAAACAACAAACAACCATTCAATCCGTCAGGGTTTTTTCAAACATTCTGGAAATTCCTCCAGTAACCGGTATCGGTTATACATAACCGATATCGGTTGAGTAACCGATACCGGTTCTCCCTAACCGCTACCGGTCACTGTCAATTACATACATCTTGCCTAAAACAACCACCTACGACAATAAATTGATCGTTTCTTCCTTTCTATATACACAGACATACCAACAACCCCGAATTACCTACCCCATAACACTCACCTCATCTATACCCCCGGCTATCATGTTGTCTTTCTCATATCTACTTCCTTATTCTTTTCCAGCTTATTCCCAAAAACATGCAGTAGTTAAATCACAAACAAAATGATACCTCTTGGGTTGCAGCAGCTTGAGGTGGCCCTTGTCTTCCCTCCTGTCCTTGCCTGCTGGATGCTTCTCCTCGTTCTGCCATGATCACCACCCTTTTCAACTTTGTCTTTCTGCCTTCTGAATCTCGGATCACATTCACTTTCCTTGTCTCTTTTCTCCTTCTCACCCAAATCTCTCATGCAAATACCTGTCTCAGTCGTCAAAAAGCATCGCGTTCGCGTATTTAACCTCTTGCATGGCTCTAAAATTAAAACTCAAGTTGCCACCCTAGCTTTTCTATTTTTAGAAAAGCTCATACCTAAATAACCAGTATCGGTCATATAACCGATATCGGTCATATAACTACCGACATCGGTTACATAACCGATACCTGTTACACACCTGCCCTTTTGAAACAGGGTTCTTTTCTTCATTCTTTCATAAATTTTTGTCGCGCCCGCCTCTTTTCCTGCATAACCACACCATTTACCAATCCACCACACATCATATCATTATAATTTCATTAAACATCATTTATTTTATACAAATACACAACCATCAACTACGAATTTCAAGAAAATATCAATCTCTACATCATTTGGATCCAACTCATCAGTTACATATATCACAATGTCACAAAACCAACAATTCATCACATCACATGTCATTCATATATACGTACAAAAAAAAAAAAAAAAAAAACAACAAAACCATCAACATCATCCATCTATCAACATGCCCACTAAACTTATCATACATTATATATTACCAAACCATTAACAAAATATTTAAACACATTTTTGAACACTACATATGGATCAAAACATCATCTATATATATATATATACCAGTTTTCAAAAATACAATGTGCCCTACATCGGGGCCTCTGTGATCTCATAATATACCAAAGCCGGCACGCAGGCCGCAATACCTACCAAAAATCTCAACTCGGCTCGCAGGCCGGTCTCTCATATCAAAAATATACTCAGCTCGCAGGCTAGTATCAAATGTACAACCCGTACTCGGCTCGCAGGCCGGTATATAATAAATAAATGAATCAATACAATGAATAAGTGTCGGCACGCAGGCCTCTATCAATACAACCGGTTCGCAGACCGATGCCCGTGTCCCTATACAAAACCATGTCGGGGATCTATCAGCTCTCCCCACCGCCCTCGGCACCTCTCCCCGCTAGTCCCTGTGGTGCCTCTCACCTCCTGCCCGTCACGGACACGCCAGCTGTGGCTGCCCCTCCCTGAGATCTCTGGCTGTGTGAGGTCTCTGCCCTATGCGCTGCATACGCCTGATACTCAACTCCGGTACTATCAAGAATATCCTGATAATATCGGGCCTCTGCTCTAACCTCCATATAGTGATCTCGTGCCACTGAAGGAGCTGGGGCTGGTCCCCTGGCACCTAACACCAATACCCCCTGAGCCTGTACCTACACCTGTGGCCGCGGTGGTGCTGCCTGTACCTGCACCTGTGGCTGTGGTGCTGGTGGTGGTGCTGCCTGTGCCTGTACCTGCACCTGTGGCTGTGGTGCTGGTGGTGGTGCTACCTGTGCCTGTGCCTGAGCCTGGGCTAGCTGCCCCTGTAAGACCCCTATCTGTGCCTGTGCAGCAGCAAGCTGCCCCTATAAGAGCTGTACCTGGCCCCTGAGCTGATCTCTCTCTCCTATCACTGCAGCCAAGTCTGGCTGTGCAGGCGGTACTATCCTGGCTGCTCTCTGCCCAGCCCACCACACCCTGTATGCTCCCGTGCACCCAGCATCATCTATACCCTCACCTGCTGGCCTCTCTGCTACCCAATCTGGATCCAAAGGCTGTGGTGCAGGCAGTGGGGCCTCTACATCATCTCTCCTGTACTGAGGAACGGGAGGTGGCTCGTCCTATCGCAGCCCCATCTGCCTGCGTACCCTCTCCAGGGGTATCCGCTCGTACTCTCCTGGCCTCCGTCCTGCTATCCAGAATGTGTACTGGATTAGGCGCAACTGTAAGCGGGCTCCTCTGCCAGGATGGTGACCTCTGTAGGGTCTCCATATAATGTCTACTGCTGTAAGGCCCTCTAGCAAGTGTCCATAATAGGCCACATCCCGACCTACAGCAACTGCTCGTGGCTGGCCCACGACCCCCAACCACCTCTGAAAGCCATATCGATATACGACCTGTGGCCCTGGCTGCTGCGGTAGCCCTACTGGCCTGATGCATACGATGTGCTCATATGCCCAATAGTGCAACAAAAATGTAGAACAAATACCAAATCGCCTCCTCCGGCGATAGCCCCATAACTCCCTGTATAATTACACCAGATACACTGGTGCCCATGCGAAACAGGTGTGCTCCTCCACCATCTCCAGCAGCACCCCCATCAATGCTCGTGGGAAGCGGCCTCCCTCTGAATCCGGGAGGGCAAAGCAGGTGATCCCTATCATCATCAACACGGCAAGCCGTGTCTCATGTCTGTGTGCGCGGTACATGTCACCATATCCAATGCTCGCGCTATGATACGTAAGAAGCGCGGCTGCATCCCCAAAAACCTGCAGTATGCTGTCCATGGCAGTCTCTGAATCTACCTGGAAGACTGCCTCTCCCTCGATCGATAGCCGCAGGATGCGATACACATCCTCTAATGTGACGGTCATCTCCCCGGTCGGAAGATGGAACACATTGGCCGCCGGATCCCATCTCTCGATGAGGGCGACCATCAGGCTGTGATCCCTCTCTATCGCTCTGTACCTCTGGACCCCGCCGAGTCCCACCTCGTGCATGATGGCCCAATGCACCGCAGATACGTGTGGCCTCATCCGACTCAATAGTGGAGGCATCCTATCACGCATCGTCAACTGCTGCCGTGCCTGCAAAACCAACCCACATTCTTAGACCTACTCTTTATTATACCATCTACTTTAACATCTAAACCCCCTTTTGTATCCCCCCGACCACACCCCGACTTTCTACCCCGCCCCTAAACAACCACCAAAACCCACAACCCAACCCAAAACCCACACCTAACCCACTCACACGGCCAACCACACCCTAATACCCAACAAGCTTCCCAAACCCATCCTAAACCCTAAACCCTAAACACCCAAACACACTAACCCACCACAAACCACCCAAACCACACCCTAATACCCAACAAGCTTCCCAAACCCATCCTAAACCCTAAACCCTAAACACCCAAACACACTAACCCCCCACAAACCACCCAACCCACCTAACCCACCACCAAACCCTCAACCCAACCCAAAACCCACACCTAACCCACTCACACGGCCAGCCACACACTAACCCCCCACAAACCACCCAACCCATCTAACCCACCACCAAACCCTCAACCCATCCCAACGCCACCGATACCGGCCGATATGCGACCGACGCCGGTCCCTCCCAACTCAACCAAACCCTGCAAAATTGCGACCGATGCCGGTCGCTTAGCGACCGACATCGGTCACTGTTTTCTTTTCCGGAGCCGAACCCCCGCGCAGCCCCCAAAACCCATTTTTTCCTATTTCTACCCATTTACCCACCCAAACACCCTCTAATTTTACCCACCTAGCCGCATTACCCTATTTTACCTATCTACCCTCTCTGTTTTTCAAATTACCTCCATTTACTCATTATTTCTTACAAAATACAAATTCCTACCCAAACCCCCCCATTTAGCCTAATAACCATTTCAATGCATAAAATCACGAGTTTAGAACCTACCGGTACGACGACATGTCGTCGTGGTGGGATGGGTGGTGGCGGTCCAGCTGGTCCAGCCCCTCCAGCTCCTCCTGCCTGTGCCATGGCTCCAATCCTGATCTACTGGGTCCCTGGCCAATCACCTGCTGCCTCCTCCTCAATCGGGCCCACTATCAACTCTCTCCGCCAATCAAATAGCTCCACCTCACTCAATAACCCTCCAAATCAACTCTCCACGTCAGACAAGTCGCTTTGGTTTGCAAATAACAAAAGTGACAATGACAGGCCATATTTTTCTTTTTATAGGTTTTTCGACCTTAACCGATGTCGGTTTCATTTTGCCCTAAGGAACCGGTATCGGTCTCTTAACTGATATCGGTCATGCAGAATCGACATCGGTTCGCTACCCAACTTTCACCCCCTTCTTTGCCCTTATTTACTCCTTGCCTCTTTTTCACCAATATCGCCTCTATCCACCTTTGCTGCACAACATTTGTTCACTTGTCCAGCCTGACCTACGGCCTCACCCTACCTATTTGGCCCGACCCAAGGCCTCGCCCTACCAATTGGCCCGACCCAAGGCCTCGCCCTACCTATTTGGCCCGACCCAAGGCCTCAACCTACCATTCGGCCCGACCTAAGGCCTCAACCTACCAATTGGCCTGACCCAAGGCCTCGCCCTACCTATTTGGCCCGACCCTTGGCCTCAACCTACCAATTGGCCCGACCCAAGGCCTCGCCCTAACCTATTTGGCCCGACCTAAGGCCTCGCCCTAACCTATTTGGCCCGACCCAAGGCCTCGCCCTAACAATTTGGCCCGACCCAAGGCCTCGCCCTAACAATTTGGCCCGACCCAAGGCCTCAACCTACCTATTCGGCCCAACCCAAGGCCTCGCCCTAACCATTAGGCCCGACCCAAGGCCTCAACCTACCCATCTAACCTGACCCAGGGCCACCGCCCAACCACTTGGCCTGACCCAAGGCCGTATCACTTCAATACCATACCCATAATCAACGTTTTATTTTATCCATCCATCATGTACCTTGTGTTCAATCGAGCTCACCTGTTTGTGTTTTAGCATGATTAGGGTCCTTGACTTGATCTGTCGACCAAATTTGCCTAGACCTAGACCATGACATTTATCTCAACCAAACCAACCATTTGGTAGTGTCGAACATGCCTAAACGTTCCTGTACCTCACCTGTTATATACCCTGGAGCTACTTCCTATGCCTTGGATACCAGGATTATATCACCCTTGTTTGGATAAACTATCGACCTTTGCCTACACATTGCCGGTTTGCTTGTCAAATCATATACCCTCGTCGTACTATTGCATTTCAACATGCGTCTACTTCCTTGGACCTACCCCACCACCTTACCATCCTCTCTACAACATATACCCTTTATCAACCCTATCCCTGATTTCCCGTTCACTCAATCTGTGATAGATTTGAGGGGGATTACCTATATCCTTAACATGAGAAACCACTCCATATTATTATCCGCGCAGCTTTACAGAACAAGCTACACGACAATAAGGGGCTAATGTAGACACCAAATTCGTCTCTTACGACCCCTTGTGACCCGCATCCCATTTCGCAACCTAACCTCATTACCTAAACTTTACACAATTATTTATTAATTACCTTGTAATTGATAAATCCACATCACCTTACCCGCCACCTCACTCTGCCACCTCATCATGACCTAGCCCTAACCCTAAACTAACCTAATTAAGACCCATGACTTGGTCTAGACTCACATCCATAACTAATGCCTCCTTACTCGCACCCAAAGCCGACCTCCTAACCATTTGACCAAGCCCGCAACTGATCTCTCGGGAGAAAAGCAAGGAAGGTGGGCTATTTTACTAAAAATAGCCTACTTTTTCCTTACCGATGCCGGTTCCTACTCGACCGCCGTCGGTTACGCAACCGCCATCGGTTCCCTGTAAATGGGCTCCCCAAACCAAAACAAAGGATCGGAATTTCATTTTGAAGATCAGTCAAAGGATTTCTGGATCAACAGAGAGCATTGCGAGCGAGCAACAACGTCCAGATCTTCACTTGACAGAGCAGGGACGAGTAAAGAAACCAGAAGTGTTTACAACCAAGGAAATCAACTTGCATCTTGGTCAAAACCAGTAAGTCACATCTTGCATGTCCTTTGTTATAACATTGCTTATGCTTCTTGAATCTCAGTCCTCCTAAATCCGTTTCTGAATCCACTACCCAACGTGCCATCGCATCTAACTGTCATTCTTTTGCTTCTAATCATCCCATTTCCTAGTACCATCCAAAAACCAACCATTACAAACACCTTAGCTACCAAGAAGATCCTAGAACCCACCGGTATCGGTTATCAGTAACCGGCATCGGTTATCAGTAACCGGCATCGGTTCCTCTGACCAAAACCAGAAAACCAGCATTTCCCCCTACCCAGTTTAATGAAACAATTTAATTGATATTTTGCAAGTCTTTGTGTTAATTCATATTAGCAGGGGAACTGACCACCTTCGAAAGGAATTTTTATATTTCCTGGGCCCAAGGCAGTTTCCTCATTTATTGTTTAATCATAATCTTGTGGTCTTGTGTTCTTATTTGCAGGTAGTCCTTCCAAGACAAAAAGGAGTTCTCCGCAGTCAACCTGATCTTTCTCTACGGTACGCGCACACCATCTCGACATTCAACAAGTATTCCTCCTAACCCTAACCTCATCTGTTTCTAACAGGAATGAAAGGATAGAAGCAACTCTATTCCCAGAAGCCGAAACATTCCGAGCGAAACACAAAAATCCCCTATACCCCTCTCAAAGGGTTCTTCGTAGTAATAAAGAGATTGAATCAGCCAAAAAAACTTCTTCATATCAGCAATCATGTTGAAGACTCTGCTACACAAAAAGAAAAAGAGCTTCTAAGCAGGATTGGCAAGTAAGAAAGGGATTTTATGGACCTCAAAGATGAACTCAAGAAGATTGGTAAAAGTGTAGCTAAGAGGAAGATGCCAGCTGAACTTGCCATGAATAATGAGAAAAATTTCCAAATTTTCAAGAAACTCAAGTCTTTGGATAATAGACTGGGTAATGCTAAAGGGTGACAAGATTGTACCATCTCTATGCTTAAATCTAAATACAACTTTATGGAAAAACATGCCAAAAAAATTTGTATTCTCAATGACATTCCAACTTCTATTTGGGAGTCAGAAACTACAAGGGACCTGGTCTTTTCACAATTATACAAGAATGATCCCTCCCATGTCACTATCCTAGCATTATTCAGCTCTCTGCAAAAATTCAAGATGAATATTGATGAAGCAGTCAAGTAGATTTGCTTCCAGTTTGTTGTTGTGTTGTTGTCAGGAAGAATTTATCTTGATGTTTTGATGTTGCTTTGTCTCTTTTTTATCCTTTTTATAGTACTTGGTTAAACTATAGTTGGTTCTCATGTTCTTCATGGATTATGATCCATTTTTGTTGTTTTTACTGTTGTATCTAGATTTTGAGCCTCCTTGTAAAGGGATTTAGTCCCTTTTATCTTTGGATTGTTTTTATTATTATCTCTGGCTTTTGAGCCTTTTTTGTAAATAGGGTATAGTCCCTTTTAAAACTATTTATCCTTAATAAAATAAATAAATGTATATCAACACTTGAAGTTTTTACAACATCGCCTTCAACTATGAGATTTATAATTTAAACTAAAGGACGCCCATGTCTTGCACCTATCATTATAATTACTTCTCTAATTCTCTTCTCCTTCACATGGATATCTTTTTTTATACACTTGAGAATCTCATGTTTACTTAATCTACCTGATGTAATATATAATGTTAAATTGCAATGTATCAATTTTTAGTTCTATGACACTTTCTGATCCAAAACTAAGGGGTTTCAAACTTAAGGAATAGATTAACAATTGTGCCAAATGAATTAAAAAACAAATATCTATGAAAAGAGATGTAAATTACTCAAAGACTTCAAATACATCAGTTATCTCTTCCAGGAGATGTCTATCCCTTTTCAGGTTACAAATGCATTTATAATAATTTTAGAAATAAGAAAGGGCACCTAGAGGAATGTGGAAGGTCACAGGTCTCAGGGGAGATGAGGTGTTTCATATTCTAAGACTTAAATGTGCACTAATTTTGTGCAACATACTATTTTTCAGAATTTGCCATTTTTAGACAGCACTACAAAAATCATAATTTGATCCCCTTAAACATGGATTTCGGGGGTAAAATATTGCCAAAAAGAGTTCCACACATTTTCATCACATTCTATGCATTCCAAGCTTTCCGTTTCCTTTTGAACGGAGTCAATCAGAGCTACAGTGCAGAAGTTATGGTCTCTGGAAATTGCGCCACTATAATTGCTGGATGGATCATTCCTCCCTCCTTCAAAAGCAATGGTGCCCATTGCATTAAGATGGCCCATAAAATGTGGAAATTTCTTCTTTACCTGGTATGCAGTGAGCCACTCACCTTTGTGACTGATATTTCCTTTCTTTATCACATGATAGAGTTGAATATGTTGTCCTCTGGTGGTCTTAGTCAAATTGTCCACAATCTAATCTTCTTAAGCTGGGGAAAGACTTGTTGGATTGAGCTCGGAGATGTTTAATTGTTTTCCTATGACTGAAGTATCCAAAAAATGTGGATGATATGGCTTGAGGATGTCCACATTGAAGATGGGGTGCAAACCAAGGCAGGGTGGAAGATTCAACTCGAAAGCATTTTCCCCTTCTTACTTAGTGAGAGTGTAAGGACCATACCAAAAAGGTCTAATCTTTCTATGTGGACATGCAAGCCATTCCTTCTGAAGCCACAACCAAACCTTTTAACCAACCTAGAAATGATGTGGAACCCTATGTTTATCATAGCGATTCTTATACTTTTATTCATTTTCTATAAAATGTCATGGACCCAGTGCTGAATGTGTTGGATCTGTTCAACAAACCTTGTCACCTTTTCTACTTCACTTTTTCCATGAGGTGTGAATTCCATGGTAGGAATTGGGATTCATACATCAATGGGAGCCATAGGTTAGAATTTGTAACAAGCTTGAAATGGATTGTTTTTAGTGGAGATGTGCAAGACTCATCTGTATCCATGTTGTATGTATGGTAGGGCCTCGTCCCATGCGCGGGAGTGCTTGGAGTGGTACATACAAAGCATGTGAACAATTAGGTGATTCACCACATTTTTTTGCACATCAGTTTGTGGGTGAAAGGATGTGGACGTCATCAACTTTGTATCGAGCATTCCCCATAAGGTGGACCAGAAGATTCTCAGGAATCTGCTATCTCTATCAGAAACAATAGACTTGGCAAGCCCAAATTTGATACATACATGACTAAAATAAAGTTTAGCAGTATCTTCAGAAAAAATATTTTTCTTACAGGAAACCATTACAGCCATTTTAGAAAATCGATCAACTACAACAAAAACACCATCATTCCCATGTTTTGAAGTTGGAAAACCTGAGAGGAAGTCCATCGAGACAGATGCCCAAGGCTTGGTTGGTTCTGGAAATGGTGTGTACAATCCATGTTTCTTATTAGTTGGCTTAGAAATTACACAAGGAGTGTAGGACTTAATATACTTCACCACATCAGTCCTTAAATTAGGCCAGTAGAAATGCTTCTGAAGTACTACCAATGTCTTGTCCATGCCAATTGCCCTACGGTACTGATGAAGAGTGCTTCCCAGATCATCTTCTATTGTTCACTTGCTAGAACACAGATTTGTCCCATATGGCAGAGGAGATTATCCTGTAGATAGAAATCAGAGACATGTTTTCCTTCACGGAGGGCCTGATATGTGTCTTAAAACTCAGGATCCTTCTCATACAAACAGCACCAACTTGAAGTCTCATGTCCACAGAGATCAAGAATAGTTGTGAGGGCTGCAATTGGAGGGCATCATAGGCAATCTGCTACTGAATTGGCACTTCCCTTCTTATGATTTATTATCAGGTGAAACTATTGCAGGTATGTGGCCCATTTCTAGTGTCTCTCATTCCTCAACTTTATGTGTCTGAAGGAACTCCAAAGGCCTATGGTCAGTGTGGATTACTGACTCCTTCCCCAGAATGTAGTGTTTCCACTGCTTACATGCCTGGATAATGGCATAAAGCTCCTTGTCATATGTTGGGTACTTCCTGACTATGTCATTGAATGTTTCACTATGGTATGCAACAGGGTGGCCATGTTGCATGATAATAGCTACCAAGGCATACTCAAATGCATCTATCATCAATTTGAATGGATGATGTAGATCAGGAAGGGAAAGGATAGTGGCCAAGCATAAAATTTCTTTCAACCCTTAAAACACTTTTTGCTGTGCTTCCCCCCATTGGAATTTAGCCTTGTTCCCTCCTTTAGTCACCTGATTGAGTGCCCAGGAAATATGTGAGAAACCCAAGCTAAACCGGTGATAGAAATTGGCAAGACCTAGGAAGCTAAATAGCTCTGTAAGATTCTTTGGGGTATGCAACCCTTGAATAACCTAAATTTTCTCTAGGTTGACATGGACTCCTTTCTCATTCACAGCATAACCCAAGTATTAGACCTTTGTCATCCCAAATGTGCACTTATCTAGATTTTCCTAAATTTTGTTCTTCCTGAGGGTATGAAGTACTTCTTAAACATGTTGCAGATTCCTCTCCCAGGTTTTTTTATAAATAAGTATATCATCTAGGTAGACCACCATGAAGGAATTGGTATAGGGCCACAAGATGTCATCCATCATCCGCATGAATGTTAAAGGTGCATTAATTAGTCTGAAATGCATGACCAACCATTTTAATAGGCCTTCACGAGACTTAAATGTATTTTTCCAAACATCAGTGGGCTGGATATGGATCCGATGATAGCCAGATTTGAGATCAATTTTGGTGAAAAATTTTGCACCACGGAGCTGGTCCAGCAAATCATTAATCCTTTGGAGGGGGTAGCAATTTTTCACAGTGATTTTGTTCAAAGCCTGATAGTCAATGTAAAGTCTCCATGTTCCATCCTTCTTTGGTGCCAAGAATACTGGACTTCCACAGGCTGAAGAGATCTGCCTGATATGTCCCTTTTGAATCAATTCCTGGAGCTGCCTCTTGATCTCCTCATTTTCAAGGACTGATCTACGGTACACATGGATGTTCGGTAAATGATACCCCGGGACCAAATCAATAACATGTTTTACCTGACACTGAAATGGTACTCATTTAGGTGTTTGGAATAGATAATCATACTCGTTTATGATTTTGTCGAGCTGCTTTAGTTGTTGCATTGATTGCATGTTCATGGAGGATGCAACAATTTTGTTTGTAGATTTTGGCCTGATCATCAAGATGACAAACTATTTGGTTTTCTCCACTAACTTTTTACATTGTTTGTTGTTGATGAGGGAGACAGATTTTTGGGGAATGACCTCAGGTATCCGATAACATCGACTCCCAATGGTAATGGTGACCCTTCTAGGTTGTGACTCATAGATGCCATATCTATACCACATAAATGGTTGGCCTAGGAGCACATCACAAACATCTAATGGAACAACATCACACATCACTTCATCATGAAAGGGCTTGATGGCATACGAAAGGAGGCATTTTTGTATGACTTGGAGGTCTCTTCCTGGGTTTAACCACCCGATACTATATGGCTGGGGATATGGTTTCACAGGGAGGTTCAGGATTTTTACAATATCAACAGAAATTAAATTCTTTTGACTTCCACTATCAAGGATAAAATGTAGTGGCCTACCTTTTACCTAGAGCTTAGAGTGCAAGATCTTTTCCTTCTCATCCATATTCTTGAATTTTGAGGTGGTAATGATCACATCTGGATTAGCATCTATAATTTCATCCTCTTCATCCTTGACCTCGGGGTTTATAACTGCTGGTGGAGAGAGTACTGAAGAAGATGACTCGATGAGTAAGGACTTGATGACTCGACATTCTTCCTTGGAGTGGAAATTTATTTTGTGGAGGTCACACCACTTCCCTGTCTTCTCCTTCTGTATCTTATTTCCGTGTGACTCCTTCTGTTTCCAACGTTGGGCTCGAGTCTAGCCTTCTTTATCATTTTTCCCCCTCGTGGGTTGGTTCTTGGCAGTCCTCCTTTTATGATTTTGTTCAATCTTGACTGAAACCTTGTATGCCTCGCCAAGGGTTTGAAACTGAAAGAATTCCATGTCCTCTTAGATGTTCCATTGTATGCCACTGTGATATTTTAGAATCTTGTGTTGTTATGTGTCTAGAATGCCCAATCTTGCAGACAAAGAATGAAATTTGTCAATATAATCTTCAACCGACTGGTCCTTACCTTGATGGAGTTGCTTCCACTGTATGTAAAAATCATCATAGGCCCTAACAAGGTAATATTCTTCCTTTATGGCATCCACAAAATCATTCCATGTGGGTTCCTCTATGATTCCTAGCTCATCCCTTTCGAGCCCATTCTTATACACGCACAACCAATTTTTAACAACAAGAGAGGATTTCAATAGAGAAAATGTTATCTTTTCCTTATCAGTAAATTGATTGAAATAAAAATATGAGGTCAACTGGTCCAACCAGTTCTCTACTACATCAAAATTGATCTTACCCTCAAAAATAGGAATGCCGAAATTTACTTGCACCTTGAATGGAGTTGGGGCACAAAAGGATTGATTTACAGATGAGGAGGCATGATTTCCTACTTGTAGTTGTTGTAGAATCTGGGTGAATTGTTATAGCATTTGATCCTTTTTCTGCCTAAGAGCTTCATTCACCATATTTTTGAAAGGATAATCCGTCTTGGTGTTTTCTTCCATTAGAGGTCACCTGCAGTGAACAGGCCATTATTCTGAAGGATTGTGTGTGGACCACCCAAGATTTTTATATTCTGACCTAATTTTGGGGATCATAAACTCTCAAGATGACTTAGCTCTGATACCACTGATCCAAAACTGAGGGGTTTCATACTTAAGGAACATATTAAAAATTGTGTCAGATGAATTGAAAAACAACTATCTCTGAAAAGAGATGTAAATTACTCAAAGACTTCAAATACATCAGTTATCTCTCCCAGGAGATATCTATCCCTTTTCGGGTTACATATCCATTTATAATAATTTTAGAAATATGAAAGGGCACCTAGATGGATGTGGAAGGTCACCAGACTCGAGGGAGATGAGGTGTTTCATCTTCAAATACTTACATGTGCACTAATTTTGCGATACATACTATTTTTAGAATTTACTATTTTTAGACAACACTACAACCATCATAATTTGGGCCCCTTAAACATGGATTTTGGAGGTCACATATTTCTTAACAATGTTTCACACCTTTTCATCACATTCTACACATTATAATATTTTTTCTGCCTTTTGAACGAAGTCAAACGGAGCTACAGTGCAACATTTATGGTCTCTGGAAGTTACGCCACTATAATTACTACCTGGATCATTCCTCCCTCCTTCAAAAGAAATGGTCCCCATTGCATTAAGATGACCCATAAAATGTGGAAATTTCTTATTTACCTGGTATGTAATGAGCCACTCACCTTGGTGACTGATATTTCCTTTCTTTATCACACGTTAGAGTTGAATAGGTTGTCCTGTGGTTGTCTTAGTCAAATTGTCCACGATTTGATCTTCTTCAGCTAGGGAAAGACTTGCTAGATTGAGCTCGGTGATGTCCAATTGTTCTGCTATGACTGTAGTATCCAAAAAATTTGGATGATATGGCTTGAGGAGGTCCACATTGAAGATGGGGTGCAGACCAAGGTAGGGTGGAAGATTCAACTTGAAAGCATTTTCCCCTACTTGCTTAGTGAGAGTGTAAGGACCATACCAGAGAGGTTGAATCTTTCTATGTGGACCTGCAAACCGTTCCTTCTGAAGCCGCAACCAAACCTTATCACCAACCTGGAAATGATGTGGAACCATGTGTTTATCATGGCGATTCTTATACATTTTATTCATTTTCTGTAAAATGTCATAGACGTGGTGCTGAATGTCCTGGATCTGCTCAACAAACCTTGTCACCTTTTTTGCTTCACTTTTTCCATGAGGTGTGAATTCCATGGTAGGAATTGGGATGCATACATCAATGGGAGCCATATGTTGGAATCCATAACAATCTTGAAATGGACTGTGTTTAGTGGAGCTGTGCAGGGCTCGATTGTATCCACGTTATATGTATGGTAGGGCCTCATCCCATGTGCAGGAGTGCTTGGAGTGGTACATATGAAGCATGTGAACAATTAGGTGATTCACCACTTCTGTTTTCCCATCATTTTGTGGGTGAAAGGATGTGGACTTCATCAACTTTGTATCTAGCATTCCCCATAAGGTGGAACAGAAGATGCTTAGGAACCTGCTATCCCTATCAGAAATAATAGACTTGGGGAGCCCAAAGTTGATCCATACATGACTGAATTAAAGTTTAGCAGTATCTTCAACAGAAATATTTTTCTTACAGGAAACCATTACAACCATTTTATAAAATCGATCAACTACAAAAAAAACACCATCATTCCCATGTTTCCAAGCTGGAAAACCTAAGAGGAATTCCATTGATACATATGCCCAAGGCTTGGTTGGTTCTAGCAATGGTGTGTACAATCCTCGTTTCTTGTTAGTTGGCTTAAGAATTGCACAAGGAGTGCAGGACTTAATATACTTCACCACATCAGTCATTAGATTAGGCTAGTAGAAATGCTTCTAAAGTACTGCCAATGTCTTGTCCACACCAAAGTTCCCTATGGTCCTGCTGAAGTGTGCTTCCCAGATCATCTTCTATTGTTCACTTGCTGAAACACAGATGTGTCCCATATGGCAGAGGAGATTATTCTATAGATAGAAATCAGAGACATGTTTTCCTTCACAGAGGGCCTGATATGTGTCTAAAAACTTAGGGTCCTTCTCATACAAACTGCACCAACTTGAAGTCTCATGTCCACAGAGATCAAGAATAGTTGTGAGGGTTGTAATTGGAGGGTGGCTTAGGAAATCTGTTGTTGAATTATCACTTCCCTTCTTATGCTTTATTATCAGGTGAAACTATTGTAGGTATGTGGCCCATTTCTGGTGTCTCTCATTCCTCAACTTGCTCTGTGTCTGAAGGAACTCCAAAGGCCTATGGTTAGTGTGGATTACTGTCTACTTCCCCAGAATGTAGTGTTTCCACTGCTTAAATGCTTGGACGATGGCATAAAGCTCCTTGTCATATGTTGGGTACTTCTTGACTATGTCATTGAATGTTTCACTATGGTATGCAACAGGGTGGTCATGTTGCATGATAATAGCTCCCAAGGCATACTAAGATGCGTCTGTCATTAGTTTGAATGGATGATGTAGATCAGAAAGGGATAGGACATGGGCTGAGAATAATCTTTCTTTTAGCCCTTCAAATGCTTTCTTCTATGCTCCCCCCATTGCAATTTAGCCTTGTTCCCTCCTTTAGTCACCTAATTCAGCGCCCAGGAAATATGTCAGAAATCCAAGACAAACCGGTGATAGAAATTGGCAAGGTCCAGGAAGTTACAAAGCTCTGTATGATTCTTTGGGGTAGGCCACCTCTGAATAACCTAAATTTTCTCTGGGTCGAAATTGACTCCTTCCTCATTCATGATGTAACCCAAGTATTAGACCTTTGTCACCCCAAATGTGCACTTATCTATATTTTCATACAATCTGTGCTTCCTCAGGGTATGAAGTACTTCTCAAACATGTTGCAGATGCCTCTCCTAGGTCTGGCTATAAATGAGTATATCATCTAGGTAGAGCACCATGAAGGAATGGTATAGGTTCATAAGATGTCATCCATCATCCGCATGAATGTTACAAGTGCATTAGTTAGTCCAAAAGGCATGAAAAACCATTTGAATAGGCCTTCACGAGACTTAAATGTATTTTTCCAAACATCAGTGGGCTCGATAGGGATCCGGTGATAGCTAGATTTGAGATCAATTTTGGTGAAAAATTTTGCACCACGGAGCTGGTCCAACAAATCATCAATCTTTGGGAGGGGGTATCGATTCTTCACAATGATTTTGTTCAAATCCGGTATTCAACGCAAAGTCTCCATGTTCCATGCTTCTTTGGCACCAAGACAACTAGACTTCCACAGGTTGAAGAGCTTGGCCTAATATGTCCCTTTTGAATCAATTCCTGGAGCTGCCTCTTGATCTCCTTATTTTCAAGGACTGACCTATGGTACACAGGGCTGTTAGATGAAGGAGACCCCAAGACCAAATCAATAACATGTTATAACTAACACTTAAATGGAACTCCTTTAGGTGTCTGGAATAGATCATCGTACTCGGTTATTATTTTGTCAAGCTACTTCTGTTGCTACATTGAGTGAATGTTTATGGAGGCTGCAACAATATTTTTTGTAGGTTTTGGCCTAATCATCAAGATGAAAAATTGTTTGGTTTTCTCCACTAAATTTTTACATTGTTTGGCACTGATGAGGGAGACAAATTTTGGGGGAATGACCTCAGGTATCCGATAACGTTGACTCCCAATGGTAATGGTAACCCTTCTAGGTCATGACTCATAGATTCCATGTCTATACCACATAAATGGTTGGCCTAGGAGCACATCACAAACATCTAATGGAGCAACATCACACATGACTTCATCATAAATGGTTGGCCAACCATTTATGTAAATTACTCAAAGACTTCAAATACATCAGTTATCTCTGCCAGGAGATGTCTATCCCTTTTCAGGTTACATATGCATTTATAATAATTTTAGAAATATGAAATGGCACCTAGAGGAATTTGGAAGGTCATCGGTCTCAAGGGAGATGACGTGTTTCATCTTCCAAGACTTACATGTGCACTAATTTTGTGAAACATACTATTTTTAGAATTTACTATTTTTAGACAACACTACAAAAATCAAAATTTTGGCCCCTTAAACACGGATTTCTGGGGTCAAAAGTTTTGAAAAAAAGTTTCACATCTTTTTAACACATTCTATGCATTCCAAGCTTTCTGTTTCCTTTTGAACGGAGTCAATCGGAGCTACGGTGCAAAAGTTATGGTCTCTGGAAGTTGCGCCACTATAATTGCTGCCTGGATCATTCCTCCCTCCTTTAGAAGCAATGGTCCCCATTGCATTAAGATGGCCCATCAAATGTGGAAATTGCTTCTTTTCCTAGTATGCAATGATCCACTCACCTTGGTGACTAAGATTTCCTTTTTTTATGACGCAATAGAGTTGAATAGGTTGTCCCGATTTTGGTCTTAGTCAAATTGTCCACAATCTGATCTTCTTCAGCTAGGGAAAGACTTGCTGGATTGAGCTCAGAGATTTCCAATTGTTCTACTATGACTGAAGTATCCAACAAAGTTGGATTATATGGCTTAAGGTGGTCCACATTGAAGATGGGGTGCAGACCAAGGCAGGGTGGAAGATTCAACTCAAAAGCATTTTCCCCTACTTGCTTAGTGAGAGTGTAAGGACCATACCAGAGAGGTCGAATCTTTCTGTGTGGACCTGCAAGCCATTCCTTCTAAAGCTGCAACCAAACTTTGTCACCAACTTGGAAATGATGTGGAACCATGTGTTTATCATGGTGATTCTTATACCTTTTATTCATTTTCTGTAAAATGTCATGGACCTGGTGCTGAATGTTCTAGATTTGTTCAACAAACCTTGTCGCCTTTTCTGTTTCACTTTTTTCATGAGGTGTGAATTCTATGGTAGGAATTGGGATGCATACATCGATGGGAGCCATAGGTTAGAATTCATAACAATCTTGAAATGGACTGTGTTTAGTGGAGCTGTGCAGGGCTTGATTGTATCCATGTTATATGTATGGTAGGGCCTCATCCCATGTGTGGGAGTGCTTAGAGTGGTACATACAAAGCATGTGAACAATTAGGCGATTCACCACTTTTGTTTGCCCATCAGTCTGTGGGTGAAAGGATGTGGACTTCATCAACTTTGTATCTAGCATTCCCCATAAGGTGGACCCAAAGATGCTTAGGAACCTGCTATCCCTATAAGAAACAATAGACTTGGGGAGCCCAAAGTTGACCCATACATGACTGAAATAAATTTTAGCAGTATCTTCAGCAGAAATATTTTTCTTGCAGTAAACCGTTACAACCATTTTATAAAATCGATCAACTACAAAAAAACACCATCATTCCCATGTTTCAAAGTTGGAAAACCTGAGAGGAAGTCCATCGAGACAGATGCCCAAGGCTTGGTTGGTTCTAGAAATGGTGTGTACAATCCCTATTTCTTGTTAGCTGGATTTGCAATTACACAAGGAGTGCAGGACTTAATATACTTCACCACATTAGTCCTTAGATTAGACTAGTAGAAATGATTCTGAAGTAATGTCAATGTCTTGTCCATGCCGAAGTGCCTTGCGGTCCTACTGAAGTGTGCTTCCTAGATCATCTTCTATTGTTCACTTGCTGGAAAATAGATGTGTCCCATATGGCAAAGGAGATTATCCTGAAGATAGAAATCAGAGACATGTTTTCCTTCATGGAGGGCCTGATATGTGTCTAAAAACTCAGGGTCCTTCTCATACAAACTACACCAACTTGAAGTCTCATATCCACAGAGATCAAGAATAGTTTTGATGGCTGTAATTTGAGGGCAGCTTAGACAATCTGTTGCAGAATTGGTACTTTCCTTCTTATGCTTTATTATCAAGTGAAACTGTTGCAGGTATGTGGCCCATTTCTGGTGTCTCTCATTCCTCAACTTTCTCTTTGTCTGAAGGAACTAAAAAGGCCTAAGGTCAGTGTGGATTACTGTCTCCTTCCCCAGAATGTAGTGTTTCCACTACTTACATGCCTGGATGATGGTATGCAACAGGGTGGCCATGTTGCATGATAACATCTCGCAAGTCATAATCAGATGCAACTGTCATTAGTTCAAGTAGATGATGTAGAATGGGAAGGGAAAGGATAGGGGCCGAGCATAACCTTTCTTTCAGCCCTTCAAACGCTTTCTTCTGTGCTTCTTCCCATCTGAATTTAGGCTTTTTCCCTCCTTTAGTCACCTAATTGAGTGCCCAAGAAATATGTGAGAAACCCAAGACAAAACGGTGATAGAAATTGGCAAGGCCCATGAATCTACGAAGCTTTGTAATATTCTTTGGGGTAGGATACCTTTGAATAACCTAAATTTTCTCTGGGTCGACTTAGAATCCTTCCTTATTCACGACGTAACCCAAGTACTGGACCTTTGTCATACCAAATGTGCACTTATCTAGATTTTCATATAGTCTATGCTTCCTGAGGGTATGAAGTACTTCTCGAACATGTTGCAGATGCCTCTCCCATGTATGGCTATAAATGAGTATATCATCAAGGTATACCACCATGAAGGAATTGGTGTAGGGCCGCAAGATTTCATCCATCATCCGCATGAATGTGGCAGGTGCATTAGTTAGTCTAAAAGGCATGACCAACCAATTGAATAGGCCTTCACGAGACTTAAATGTAGTTTTCCAAACATCAGCGGGCTCGATAAGGATCTGGTGATAGCCATATTTGAGATCAATTTTGGTGAAAATTTTTACACCACGGAGCTGGTCCAACAAATCATCAATCCTTGGGAGGGGTAGCGATTCTTCACAGTATTTATTTTCAAAGCTCGATAGTCAATGCAAAGTCTCCATGTTCCATCCTTCTTTGGCACTAAGACAACAAGACTTCCATAGGGTGAAGAGCTTAGCCTAATATGTCTCTTTTGAATCAACTCCTAAAGCTACCTCTTGATCTTCTCATTTTCAAGGACTTGCCTACGGTACACAGGGCTATTGGGTAAAGAAGACTCTGGGACCAAATCAATAACATGTTTTACCTAACATTGAAATGGCACTCCTTTAGGTGTCTGGAATAGATCATCATACTCGGTTATGATTTGGTCAAGCTGCTTCTGTTGCTGCATTGAGTGCATGTTCATGGAGGCTGCAACAATTTTTTTTTTAGGTTTTGGCCTGATCATCAAGACAACAAACGGTTTGGTTTTCTCCACTAAATTTTTACATTGTTTGGTGCTGATGAGGGAGATATATTTTTGGGGAATGACCTCGCGTATCTGATAACATTGACTCCCAATGGTAATGGTGGCCCTTCTAGGTCGTGACTCATAGATGCCATGTCTATCCCACATAAATGGCTAGCCTAGGAGAACATCACAAACATCTATTGGAGAAACATCACACATGACTTCATCATGGAAGGGATTGATGGCATACGAAAGGAGGCATTTTTGTGTGACTTGGAGGTCTCTTCCTAGGTTTAACCACCCGATACTATATGGCTGGGGATGTGGCTTCACAGGTAGGTTCAGGCTCTTTACAACATCAAGAAAAATTAAATTCTTCTGACTTCCACTATCAAGGATAAAATGCAGTGGCTTACCTTTTACCCAAAGCTTGGAGTGGAAGAGCCTTTCCTTCTCATATATATTCTTGACTTTTGAGGTGGAAATGATCACATCTGGCTTAGCATCTATAATTTCATCCTCTTCATCCTTGACCTCGGGGTCTATAACTGCTGGTGCAGAGAGTGTTGAAGAAGATGACTCGGCGAGTAAGGACTTGATGGCTTGACATTCTTGCTTGGAGTGGCGATTTATTTTGTTTAGGTCACACCACTTCCCTGTCTTCTCCTTCTGCATCTTATTTCCTTGTGAATCCTTCTATTTCCAACCTTGGCCTTAGGTTTGGCCTTCTTTATCAGTTTTCCCCCTCGCGGGTTAGCTCTTGGCATTCCTTTTATGCTTTTGTTCAATCTTGACTGAAAACTTGTATGCCTTGCCAAGGGTTTGAAGCTAAAAGAATTCCATGTCCTCTCAGATGCTCCATTGTAGGCCACTGTGATATTTTAGAAACCTCTATTATTTTGTTTCTTGAATGCCCAATCTTGCAGTCAGGGAATGAACTTTCTTAGTATAATCTTAAACCAACTGGTCCTTACCTTAATAGAGTTGTTGCCATTGTATGTAAAAATCACCATAGGCCCTAACAAGGTAATATTCTTCCTTTATGGCATCCAAAAAATCATTTAATGTGGGTTCCTCTGTGATTCCTAGCTCATCCCTTTCGAGCCCATTCTTATACATGTCCCACCAATTTTTAACAACAAGAGACGATTTCAAGAGAGAAAATGTTATCTTTTCCTTATCAGTAAATTGAATGACAGAAAAATATGAGGTCAATTGGTCCAACCAGTTCTTGACTACATCAAAATTGATCTTACCCTTAAAATAGGAATGTCAAAATTTACTTGCACTTTGAATGGAGTCAGGGCACCAAAGGACTGATTTACAGATGAGGAGGCATGATTTCCAACTTGTAGTTGTTGTAGAATCTGGGTGAATTGTTGTAGGATTTGATCTTTTTTCTCCCTAAGAGCTTCATTCACCATATTTTTTAGAGGATCATCCATCTTGGTGCTTTCCGCCATTGGAGGTCACCTGTAACGAACAGCGAAGTATTCTGAAGGATCATGTGTGGACCACCTAAGCTTTTTGTATTCTGACCTCGTTCTGGGGATCATACACTCTCAAGATGACTTAGCTATGATACCACTGATCCAAAACAGAGGGGTTTCAGACTTAAGGAACATATTAACAATCGTGCCAGATGAATTGAATAACAAATATCTCTGAAAAGAGATGTAAATTACTCAAAGACTTCAAATACATTTGTTATCTCTGCCAGGAGATGTCTATCCCTTTTCAGGTTACATATGCATTTATAATAATTTTATAAATATGAAAGGGCACCTAGAGGAATTTGGAAGGTCACCGGTCTCGATGTAGATGAGGTGTTTCATCTTCCAAGACTTACATGTGCACTAATTTTGCGAAACATACTATTTTTAGAATTTACTATTTTCAGAAAGCACTACAAAAATCACAATTTGGGCCCCTTCAACATGGATTTATGGGTAAAACATTTCCCAACATATTTCTTCACCTTTTCATCACATTCTATGCATTCCAAGCTTTCTGTTTCCTTTTGAACGAAGTCAATCGGAGCTACGGTGCAAAATTTATGGTCTCTGGAAGTTGCACCACTATAATTGCTGCCTGGATCATTCCTCCCTCCTTCAAAAGCAAAGGTCCCCATTGCATTAAGATGGCGCATCAAATGTGGAAATTTCTTCTTTACTTGCTATGCAGTGATCCACTCACCTTGGTTACTAATATTTCCTTTCTTTATCACACGATAGAGTTGAATAGGTTGTCCTCTGGTGGTCTTAGTCAAATTGTCCACAATCTAATCATCTTCAGTTGGGGAAATACTTGTTGGATTGAGCTTGGAGATGCCCAATTGTTTTTCTATGACTTAAATATTCAAAAAAGGTGGATGATATGGCTTGAGGAGGTCCACATTAAAGATGGGGTGTATACCAAGGTAGGGTGGAAGATTCAACTCGAAAGCATATTCCCCTACTTGCTTAGTGAGAGTGTAAGGACCATACCAGAGAGGTCGAATCTTTCTATGTGGACCTGCAAGCCGTTCCTTCTGAAGCCGCAACCAAACCTTATCACCAACCTGGAAATGATGTGGAATCATGTGTTTATCATGGTGATTCTTATACTTTTTATTCATTTTCTATAAAATGTCATGGACCTAGTGTTGAACGTGTTGGATCTGTTCAACAAACCTTGTCACCTTTTCTGCTTCACTTTTTCCATGAGGTGTGAATTCCATGGTAGGAATTGGGATGCATACATCAATGTGAGCCATAGGTTGGAATTTGTAACAAGATTAAAATGGGTTGTGTTTAGTGGAGGTGTGCAGGACTTGATTGTATCCATGTTGTATATATGGCAGGGCCTCGTCCCATGTGCGGGAGTGCTTGGAGTGGTACATACGAAGCATGTGAACAATTAGGTGATTCACCACTTCTTTTTTCCCATCACTATGTGGGTGAAAGGATGTGTACTTCATCAACTTTTTATCTAGAATTCCCCATAAGGTGGACCAGAAGATGCTCAGGAATGTGTTGTCCCTATAAGAAACAATAGACTTGGGGATCCCAAAGTTGATCCATACATGACTGAAATAAATTTTAGAAGTATCTTCAATAGAAATATTTTTCTTACAAGAAACCATTAAAGCCATTTTAGAAAATCGATAAACTACAACAAAAACACAATCATTCCCATGTTTTGAAGTTGGCAAACCTAAGAGGATGTCCATCGAGAAAGATGCCCAAGGCTTGGTTGTTTCTTGAAATAGTGTGTACAATCCCAGTTTCTTTATTGGTTAGCTTAGCAATTGCACAAGGAGTGCAGGAATTAATATACTTCACCACATCAGTCATTAGATTAGGCCAATAGAAATGCTTCTAAAGTACTACTAATGTCTTCTCCATGCCAAAGTGCCCTACAGTTCTGCTGAAGTGTGCTTCCTAGATCATCTTTTGTTGTTCACTTGTTGGAACACAAATGTGTCCCATATGGAAGAGGAGATTATCCTATAGATTGAAATCAAAGACATCTTTTCCTTCACAGAGGGCCTGATATGTGTCTGAAAACTCAGGGTCCTTCTCATACAAACTGCACCAACTTGAAGTATCATGTCCACAGAGATCAAGAATAGTTGTGAGGGCTGCAATTGGAGGGCAACTTAGGAACTCTACTGCTAAATTTGCACTTCCCTTCTAATACTTTATTATCAAGTGAAACTATTGCAGGTATGTGGCCCATTTTTGGTTTCTCTCATTCCTCAACTTGCTCTGTGTCTGAAGGAACTTTAAAGACCTATGGTAGTCATGGATTACTATCTCCTTCCCTAGAATGTAATGTTTCCACTGCTTACATGCCTAGACGATGGCATAAAGCTCCATGTCATATGTTGGGCACTTCCTGACTGTGTCATTGAATGTTTCACTATGGTATGCAACAGGATGGCCATGTTGCATGATAACAGCTCCGAAGCCATACTCAGATACGTCTGTCATCAGTTCGAATGGATGATGTAGATCAGGAAGGGAAAGGACATGGGTCAAGCATAACCTTTCTTTCAGCCCTTCAAACACTTTCTGTTGTGCTTGCCCCCATTGGAATTTATCCTTATTCCCTCCTTTAGTCACTTGATTGAGTGCCCAGGAAATATGTGAGAAACCCAAGACAAACCGGCAATAGAAACTGGCAAGGCCCAAGAAGCTACGAAGCTCTGTAAGATTCTTTGGGTTTGGCCACCTTTGAATAACCTAAATTTTCTATGGGTCGACATGGACTCCTTCCTCATTCACGACGTAACCCAAGTACTGGATCTTTGTCATCCTAAATGTGCACTTATCTAGATTTACATACAGTATGTGCTTCCTGAGGGTATGAAGTACTTCTCAAACACGTTACAGATCCCTCTCCCAATTTTGGCTATAAATGAGTATATCATCTAGGTAGATCACCATGAAGAAATTGGTTTAGGGCTGCAAGATGTCATCCATCATCCGCATGAATGTTGCAGGTGCATTAGTTAGTCCGAAAGGCATGACCAACCATTCAAATAGGCCTTCACGAGACTTAAATGTATTTTTCCAAACATCGGTGGGCTCGATAGGGATCTAGTGATAGCCATATTTGAGATGAATTATTGTGAAAAAATTTACGCCAAGGAGATGGTCCAGCAAATCATCAATCCTTAAGAGGGGGTAGCAATTCTTCATAGTGATTTTGTTCAAAGCTCGATAGTCAATGCAAAGTCTCCATGTTACATCCTTCTTTGGCGCCAAGACAACTGGACTTCCACAGGGTGAAGAGCTTGGCCTAATATGTCCCTTTTGAATCAATTCATGGAGCTGCCTCTTGATCTCCTCATTTTCAAGGACTGACCTGCAGTACACATGGTTGTTGGGCAAAGGAGACCCCGGGACCAAATCAATAACATGTTTTCCTGACACTGAAATAGCACTCCTTTAGGTTTATGGAATAGATCATCATACTTGCTTATGATTTGGTCGAGTTGCTTCTATTACTGCATTGAGTGCATGTTCATGGAAGTTACAACAATTTTGTTTGTAGGTTTTGGTCTGATCATCAAGACGACAAACTGTTTGGTTTTCTCCACTAATTTTTTACATTGTTTGGTGCTGATGAGGGAGACAAATTTTGGGGGAATGACCTCAGGTATCCAATAATGTTGACTCCTAATGATAATGGTGACCCTTCTAGGTCATGACTCATAGATGTCATGTCTATCCCACATAAATGGCTGGCCTAGGAGCACATCACGAACATCTAATCGATCAACATCACACATGACTTCATCATGGAATAATTTGATGGCATACGGAAGGAGGAATTGTTGTATGACTTAGAGGTCTCTTCCTAGGTTTAACCACCCGATACTATATGGCTGGGGATGTGGTTTCACAAGGAGGTTCAGGATCTTTACAACATCAACAGAAATTAAATTCTTTTGACTTCCACTATCAAGGATAAAATGTAGCGGCTTACCTTTTACCCAAAGCTTGGAGTGGAAGATCCTTTCCTTCTCATCCATATTCTCGACTTTTGAGGTGGTAATGATCACATCTGGCTCAGCATCTATAATTTCATCCTCTTAATCCTTGACCTCAGTGTCTGTAACTGCTGGTGCAAGGAGTGTTGAAGAAGATGACTCGGCGAGTAAGGACTTGATGGCTCGACATTCTTTCTTGGAGTGGTGATTTGTTTTGTGGAGGTCGTACCACTTCCCTGACTTCTCCTTCTGCATCTTATTTCCTTGTGACTCCTTTTGTTTCCAACCTTGGCCTCAAGTCTGGCCTTCTTTATCATTTTTCCCCCTCACGGGTTGGTTCTTGGCAGTCCTCCTTTTATGCTTTTGTTCAATCTTGACTGAAAACTTGTATGCCTTGCCAAGGGTTTAAAACTGAAATAATTCCATGTCCTCTCGGATGCTCCATTGTATGCCACTATGATATTTTAGAATCTTGTATTGTTATGTGTCTAGAATGCCCAATCTTGCAGACAGAGAAAGAAATTTTTCAGTATAATCTTGAACTGACTTGCCCTTACCTTGACGGAGTTGTTGCCACTGTGTGTACAAATCATCATAGGCATGAGCAGGGTAATATTATTCCTTTATGTCATCCATGAAATCATTCCATATGGGTTCCTCTGCGATTCCTAGCTCATCCCTTTCGAGCCCATTCTTATACACGCCCCACCAATTTTTAACAGCAAGAGACAATTTCAATATAGAAAATGTTATATTTTCCTTATCAGTAAATTGATTGACAGAAAAATATGAGGTCAATTGGTCCAACCAGTTCTCTACTGCATCAGAATTGATCTTACCCTCAAAAATAGGAATGTCAAAATTTACTTGCACCTTGAATGGAGTCGAGGCACCAAAGGATTGATGTACAGATGAGGAGGCATGATTTCCTACTTGTAGTTATTGCATAACCTAGGTGAATTGTTGTAGAATCTGATCCTTTTTCTCCCTAAGAGCTTCATTCACCATATATTTTAGAGGATCATCCGTCCTGGTGTTGTCTGCCATTGGAGGTCACTTGCAGCGAAAAGGCAAGTATTCTGAAGGATATTGTGTGGACCACCCAAGATTTTTGTATTCCGACCTCGTTCTGGGGATCATACACTCTCAAGATGACTTAGCTCTGATACCACTGATCCAAAACCCAGGGGTTTCAGACTTAAGGAATAGATTAACAATTATGCCAGATGAATTGAAAAATAACTATCTCTGAAAAGAGATGTAAATTACTCAAAGAGTTCAAATACATCAGTTATATCTACCAGGAGATATCTATCCCTTTTCGGGTTACATATGCATTTATAATAGATTTAGAAATAAGAAAGGGAACCTAGAGGAATGTGGAAGGTCACCAGTCTCGAAAGAGATGAGGTGTTTCATCTTCCAAGACTTACATGTGCACTAATTTTGTGAAACATACTATTTTTAGAATTTACTATTTTTAGACAGCACTACAAAAATCACAATTTATGCCCCTCAAACATGGATTTTGGGGGTCAAATGTTGCCAAAAAAATTTCCGCACCTTTTCATCACATTCTAAGCATTCCAATATTTTTGTTTCCTTTTGAAAGGAGTCAATTTGAGCTATGGTGCAAAAGTTATGGTCTCTGGAAGTTGCACCACTATAATTGTTACCTAGATTATTCCTCCCTCATTCAAAAGCAATGTTCCCCATTGCATTAAGATGGCCCATCAAATGTGGAAATTGCTTCTTTACCTAGTATGTAGTGAGCCACTCACCTTGGTGACTGATATTTCCTTTCTTTATCACATGATAGAGTTGAATAGGTTGTCCTCTGGTGGTCTTAGTCAAATTGTCCACAATCTGATCTTATTCAACTGGGGAAAGACTTGTTGGATTAAGCTCGGAGATGTTCAAATGTTTTTCTATGGCTTAAGTATCCAAAAAAGGTGGATAATATGTCTTGAAGAGGTCTACATTGAAGATGGGGTGCAGACCAAGGTAGGGTGGAAGATTCAACTCGAAAGCATTTTCCCCTACTTGCTTAGTGAGAATGTAAGGACCATACCAGAGAGGTCGAATCTTTCTATGTGGACCTGCAAGATGATCCTTCTGAAGCCGCAACCAAACCTTATCACCAACCTATAAATGATGTAGAACCATGTGTTTATCATGGTGATTCTTATACTTTTTATTCATTTTCTGTAAAATGTCATGTACCTGGTGCTAAATGTGTTGGATCTGCTCAACAAACCTTGTTGCCTTTTCTGCTTCACTTTTTCCATGAGGTGTGAATTCCATGGTAGGAATTGGGATGCATACATCGATGGCAGCCATAGGTTGGAATCTGTAACAAGATTAAAATGGATTGTGTTTAGTGGAGTTGTGCAGGACTCGATTGTATCCATGTTGTATGTATGGCAGGGCCTCATCCCATGTGCGGGAGTGCTTGGAGTGGTACATATGAAGCATGTGAACAATTAGGTGATTCACCACTTCTGTTTGCCCATCATTCTGTGGGTGAAAGGATGTGGACTTCATCAACTTTGTATCTATCATTCCCCATAAGGTGGACCAGAAGATGCTTAGGAACCTGTTATCCCTATAAGAAACAATAGACTTGGGGAGCCCAAAGTTGATCCATACATGACTAAAATAAAGTTTAGAAGTATCTTTAGCATAAATATTTTTCTTACAGGAAACTATTATAGCCATTTTAGAAAATCGATCAACTACAACAAAAACACCATCATCCTGATGTTTTGAAGTTGGCAAACCTGAGAGGATGTCCATCGAGACAGATTCCTAAGGCTTGGTTGGTTCTTGCAATGAGGATGTCCATCGAGACAGATCCCAAAGTTTCTTGCTATTCGTTCTTAGCAATGGTTTGTACAATCCCAGTTTCTTGCTATCCGTCTTAGCATATACTTCTTGGGATGGATTTTATTTTGTATTTTTTTGAGTAGTATTTTATTTTTTTGCACAAGGAGTGCAGGACTTATATATACTTCACAGTAGAAATGCTTCAGTCCTTATATTAGGCCAGTAGAAATGCTTCTGAAGTACTACCAGGATTTGATGTCCACTTAATTGTCCCCCAACTTGGTGCACTTACCCACATCAGTCCTTATATTAGGCCAGTAGAAATGCTTCTGAAGTACTACCAATGTACCCTACGGTCCTGTTGAAGTGTGCTTCCCATATCATATTTTGTTGTTCACTTTTTGGAACATAGATGTGTCCCATATGGCAGAGGAGATTTTCCTGTAGATAGAAATTAGAGACATGTTTTCCTTCACAGAGGTCCTGATATGTGTCTGAAAACTCAGAGTCCTCATAAAAACTACACCAACTTGAAGTCTCATGTCCACAGAGATCAAGAATAGTTGTGAGGGATGCAATTGAAGGGAGGCTTAGGAAATCTACTGCTAAATTGGCACTTACCTTCTTATGCTTTATTATCAGGTGAAACTGTTGTAGGTATGTGGCCCATTTTTGGTGTCTCTCATTCCTCAAATTTCTCTGTGTCTGAAGGAACTCCAAAGGCTTATGGTCAGTGTGGATTAATGTCTCCTTCCCCAAAATGTAATGTTTCCACTGCTTACATGCCTAGACGATGGAATAAAGCTCCTTGTCATATGTTGGGTACTTCCTGACTGTGTCATTGAATTTTTCACTATGGTATGCAGCAGGGTGGCCATGTTGCATGATAACAGCTCCCAAGCCATACTCAGATGTGTATGTCCTCAGTTCAAATGGATGATGTAGATCAAGAAGGGAAAGGATAGGGGCTGAGCATAACCTTTCTTTCAACCCTTCAAACACTTTTTGTTGTGCTTCCCCCATTGGAATTTAGCCTTATTCCCTCCTTTAGTCACCTGATTCAGGAAATATGTGAGAAACCCAATACAAACCGGCAAGGCCCAGGAAGCTACGAATCTCTGTAAGATTCTTTGTGGTAGGCCACCTCTAAATAACCTAAATTTTCTATGGGTCGACAAGGACTCCTTCATTCACGACATAACCCAAGTATGGGACCTTTGTCATCCCAAATGTGTACTTATTTACATACAGTTTGTGCTTCCTGAGGGTATGAAGTACTTCTCAAACATGTTGCAGATGTCTCTCCCAATTTTGGCTATAAATGAGTATATCATCTAAGTAGACCACCACGAAGGAATTGGTGTAGGGCCGCAAGATGTCATCCATCATCTGCATGAATGTTGAAGGTGCATTAGTTAGTCCGAAAGGCATAACCAACCATTAAAATAGTCCTTCACCAATAAATTGTTCCAAACATTGGTGGGCTCGATAGGGATCTGGTGATAGCCAGATTTGAGATCAATTTTGGTGAAAATTTTTACACCATGCAGCTGGTCCAGAAAATCATCAATCCTTAGGAGGGGGTACCGATTCTTCACAGTGATTTTGTTCAAAGCCCGATAGTTAATGTAAAGTCTCCATGTTCCATCCTTCTTTGGCGCCAAGACAACTGGACTTCCAAAGGGTGAAGAGCTTGGCCTAATATGTCCCTTTTGAATCAATTCTTGAAGCTGCCTCTTGATCTCCTCATTTTCAAGGACTGACCTGCGGTACACAAGGTTGTTGGGTAAAGGAGACCCCGGGACCAAATCAATAACATATTTTACCTGACACTAAAATGGAACTCCTTTAGGTGTCTAGAATAGATCATCATACTCAGTAATGATTTGGTCGAGCTGCTGCTGTTGCTGCATTGAGTGCATGTTCATGGATGCTACAAAAATTTTGTTTGAAGGTTTTGGTCTGATCATCAAGATGAAAAACTGTTTGGTTTTCTCCACTAACTTTTTACATTGTTTGGCGTTGATGAGGGAGATAGATTTTGTGGAAATGACCTCAGGTATCTGATAACATTGACTCCTAATTGTAATGGTGACCCTTCTAGGTAATGAGTCATAGATGCCATGTCTATCCCACATAAATGGCTAGCCTAGGAGCACATCACAAACATCTAATGGAGCAACATCACACATGACTTCATCATGGAAGGGCTTGATGGCATATGGAAGGAGGCATTGTTGTATGACTTGGAGGTCTCTTCCTGGGTTTAACCACCCGATACTCTATGGCTGGGGGTGTGGTTTCATAGGGAGGTTCAGGCTCTTTACAACATCAACAGAAATTAAATTCTTTTGACTTCCACTATCAAGGATAAAATGTAGTGGCTTACCTTTTACCGAGAGCTTGGAGTGGAAAAGCCTTTCCTTCTTATCCATATTCTTAGCTTTTGAGGAGGTAATGATCACATCTGGCTCAGCATCTATAATTTCATCCTCTTCATCCTTGACCTCGGGGTCTGTAACTGCTGGTGCAGAGAGTGTTGAAGAAGATGACTAGGTGAGTAAGGATTTGATGGCTCGACATTCTTCCTTGGAGTGGTGATTTGTTTTGTCGAGGTTACACCACTTCCCTGTCTTCTCCTTCTGCATCTTATTTCCTTGCGACTCCTTTTGTTTCCAACCTTAGCCTCGGGTCTGGCCTTCTTTATCATTTTTCCCCCTCGCCGGTTGGTTCTTGGCATTCCTCCTTTTATGCTTTTGTTCAATCTTGACTGAAAACTTGTATGCCTCACCAAGGGTTTGAAACTGGAAGAATTCCATGTCCTCTCAGAGCTCTATTGTAGGCCACTATGATATTTTAGAATCCTATGTTGTTCTGTGTCTTGAGTGCCCAATCTTGCAGAAAGAGAATGAAATTTGTCAGTATAATCTTGAACCGACTGGTCCTTACCTTGACGAAGCTACTGCCACTATATGTACAAATCATCATAGGCCCCAACAAGGTAATATTATTCCTTTATGGCATCCATGAAATCATTCCATGTGGGTTCCTCTGCGATTCCTAGTTCATCCCTTTCGAGCCCATTCTTATACACGCCCCACCAATTTTTAACAACAAGAGACAATTTCAATAGAGAAAATGTTATATTTTCCTTATCAATAAATTGATTGATAGAAAAATATGAGGTCAATTGGTCCAACCAGTTCTCTACTACATCAGAATTGATCTTACCCTCAAAAATAGGAATGTCAAAATTTACTTGCACCTTGAATGGAGTCGGGGCAGCAAAGGACTGATTTACAGATGAGTAGGCATGATTTCCTACTTGTAGTTGTTGTAGAATCTAGGTGAATTGTTGTATCATCTAATCCTTTTTCTCCCTAAGAGCTTCATTCACCATATTTTTGAGAGGATCATCCGTCCTGGTGTTGTCCGCCATTGGAGGTCACCTGCAGCGAATAGCCAAGTATTCTGAAGGATCATGTGTGGACCACCCAAGCATTTTGTATTCCAACCTCGTTTTGGGGATCATACACTCTCAAGACGACTTAGCTCTGATACCACTGATCCAAAACCGAGGGGTTTCAGACTTAAGGAACAAATTAACAATTGTGCTAGATGAATTGAAAAACAACTATCTCTGAAAAGAGATGTAAATTACTCAAAGACTTCAAATACATCAGTTATCTCTTTTAGGAGATATCTATCCCTTTTCGGGTTACATATGCATTTATAATAATTTTAGAAATATGAAAGGGCACCTAGAGGAATGTGGAAGGTCACCGGTCTCGAGGGAGACGAGGTGTTTCATCTTCCAAGACTTACATGTGCACTAATTTTGTGAAATATACTATTTTTAGAATTTACTCTTTTTAGACAGCACTACAAAAATCACAATTTGGGCCCCACATACATGTATTTTTGAGGTCAAACATTTCCAAAAAAAAAAATTCACCTTTTCATCACATTCTACACATTCCAAGCTTTCCATTGCCTTTTGAACGGAGTCAATCGGAGCTACGGTGCAAAAGTTATGGTCTCTGGAAGTTGCACCACTATAATTGTTGCCTGGATTACTTTCAACATTAATAATATGAAATTTACGAGTGTATTTCACAAAAAGGATATATAATATACCAAACAGTCACTCTAAAACTTTGTTCATATGCCACACTACACAAGTATTCAAAGTTAGGATGCCTTATGGATGCTTATTAGCTTCTTGAAGTACTCTAAAGCCAGTTCTAAATGGTCAATCTGAGGCTAAAATTCTCTGTAGCTAGTTTTAAATGGTCTCTTTATAACTATTTGTTCAATGATATGATTTAAACATGCATAGAAGACTTTCAACAAGATTTTGTAGACATGATAAGGAAGTCACTATTTAACACCATACCATAGAGAAAACTTAAATGTATCAAAAGTATACTATTATAATTCATTTATCTCAACTTTAGACCATGATGATTATTCTTATTCTTCCCTAGAAAACATAATAACATGCAACTCATTGTATATATTCCATGAGACCTCGTATCTTAGAGGCTCTCAAATTTTTCATACTTGTTAACTCGAGCATTAGAAACTACAACATAGTTTAAAAATCCACTTTTCAAAATGTTGGGATGTGTCCATACCCTATTTCGAAGATATCGTTCGCATACATATTAGAAGGACATAGCCCATGTAAATGGTCATGCTTTATTTCTATTGTGAAAAGAGTAGATTGAATACCAATGTGCATTTATAGTTCTTTTATCATAGTCATACAATGTTAATGTTGTTTTTGGCAATTTATAGGATGTTACAATGATAAACAAGCTAGATAAGAGACCTCGAAATATACTAAGTTTTGTATGAAACTAGTTAATTGCTTTGGTGTTAGTGCATCTATGTGTTTAATAATTATTTTTTTCAATTGGAAAATTATGTTCCCTGTGAGCACTTTCAAAGTGTTAATTTCCCCTTGTTATACATCTCGTAGCTAACCAAACATCATTTAAAAATCTTATGCTTTAGATCCCATCTGTGGCCTCCTTTTGAGCCAAGTGCACTTACATCTATTCATTTCTTCTTTTAATACCTAATAGTTGGAAGTTGATTGTTACATACATTTGAAATATAAGGGTTGAACACTTGCATGCATCGAATTGGCTAGTGATTTGCATTAGTTATTGCTAGTGATTTTGTTAAATCATGATAGCTGTACTAATAATAGAGGGATAACACAAGCCCCTATTAACACCTTTTGTTTTTTTACTAGTTTGTAAAATGTTGTTGATAAAGTGGAGTTACAGACAAATACAAAGATCATAAAAAACACATGAATATCTATAACATTGTCAATACAATTACTTCAAGAATAATTAATTTATTCAATTAGATGTAATTTACTTATTTTTACTTCTGAAGGCAATAAATAATGTATATGTCGATCAAAATTTTCAACTTCTCATTCAATCGAATGCTAGTATTAGCACATTACTAAAAAAATGTAAATTTTGACATTTGAACATGAAAAGAATATTCTTGGGGTCTTATCCTGACGTAACTTTATAATATAAATTCATAACTAAATAAATACCATAGTAATTATTATTTATAAACTTGTATTAATAATTAATACACACATATACGCTAGTACATAGCTTTATAATATTTACGCACAAATAAACTAATATTATATAAATTAATTAAGTCATGTCCTATAATAATTCGTTAAAAATACACTAATACTATTAACTAATATCATAGAAATTAACCTGGTGTAATTACATAATAAGTATTAAATATAAAACATACACAAATATTATAGCAATTACCTATACTAATAATGAATATTTAGACAGATTAAATGAAATATTTATCCATATTATTTATTTTCTAAATATACTTCCAAATAATCAATATATAATTATTTTTAACATTTGAAAGATAAACATTCATTTAATAGAATTTAACGTTTTCAATTTCAACTACAACATCATTCACATTAATGTAATATTATATATTTAACTTTAAATTATAATATGTGGTTAACTATAATTCATTATTAGTCCTCGGAGTTGGCTCACTCGGCTTGGCCATCGCTTTAGGTGGCTGAGGTCGTGGGTTCAAATCTCATGATTTTATATGCAGTATGTATTGAGGGCTCAATGTATACTACTCTAAATGAAGTTGATCGGTGGTGCTCGCCTCATTCGATGTATGTTGATGTTAATAAAGTTAATCGACAGTATTTGCCTTATGTTAGAGTAGTGCTCGTCTTATTCGATGTATGCTGCTCTAAATAAAGTTAATCGACAGTGTTTGCCTTATGTTAGAGTAGTGCTTGTCTTATTCGGTATATGTTGCTCTAAATAAAGTTAATCAGTAATGCTTGTCTTATGTTAAAAAAGTGCTTGCCTTACGTTAGATAAGTACTTGCTTTATTGAATGTATGATGTTATAAATAAAGTTAATCAGTATTGTTTACCTTATATGAGAGCCTCGTTCGAAACTTTTGATTTAATCCTTCTAAATCACCCGAAAAAAATAAAAAAATTATTATTATCAATTTAATATGACTTTCCACAATTATAAGTTGGAGAAAGAATTTAAGTTTACAAATAGTAAATACCATTAGGAATATTAGGTGGCATCATATATTTATTACTATGTTTTATGGGAAACAAACGTAGTTTTGACATTATTGCATACTAAATGGAGTGATGGGGAAGATTTGGACCAAAGACTTCCAAAGGTGGGGGTTTGCTTTTAGCTTTTGGAAAAAGCCAAAAACAAGAGGGACCATTGGAATTGAAGCAAAGACAAGAACAGTGATATGGACCACTTTGAATGGGGTCATGGTGATGATGGGAATGCCTTTTGAGCATGAATGGAGCACTAGTGACTAGAGAGGGTACTTAGTGGACCACAATATTTTTCTATTAAAAAAAAAAAGTACATACGGATTCTTCCTTTGTGTGTGGCACACAACTACTTTTCAAAGAGAATCTATAACGACATGTTTGTCCAGTTGGAGTAAAGTTTTTAAGTTGACCTCAACACATTTCCCTTTACGAATTTCTTTCATGTAGTTGTGATGTTACACGAGTTGGAAAAGAATAACAATCTCTCACTTTCAGAGGGAAACAAGCATCATCACAAATCTAATGTTGACAAAAACACAATATACTTTGATTTAATATAAGAAAAGGAAATGAAGCATGCGCATATGAATACATTTAAAGTCAAGTCACACAATTTGTGACACATACATCTCTATTACAAAAATCCCTCTTTCTTAATCACTCGCATTATTCATTGTCACCCGGATATTGATGTTAGATTTATCTTCATTTTTCTACGATGTTAAGCAATAATTAATTTATTATTAAGCGGACTTCAAATATTAGATTTATTAACAACGAACCGTGCTGCCTTAGTCATTTCTCATAAAATCTTGTCAATATTTTTTAATTTTCAAGACCTTTTCGAGATATAAACTTGTCAAAGGAATTAATTATAGGTGATGGTGACGAGACGCTTAATGTGAAAGTGAGGCTATAATTCAAGCTTTGCTTCACCCTTGCGTTTAATTCCAATATATCACTCAATATGACTTTGTTCGCGTCTATAAATTCTCCACAACTTTGAATCTTTCCATCATATCTTATTAGTTCCTCCCAAAGGTAAGATATTATACATTTCACCAAGGATGTTTCATGCCCTAGGCAACCTAGGCAATTGCTTAGGGCGCATAATGAGCAACGGGCATTAAAAGAGCTATTTTGAGTTGGTTGTCTCGAGTCGGCAAGAATAGTGACTATAAAAGTAATATTATATGCAAGGAAATTATATGCTACAAGGCGTAGAGTATTTTTATATTAAAACTTGTATCCATAATTCATTCATGTAAATATGCTCACTTTTTCTTGAAGATCTTTCTCTTACTCATCTTGGTCGAAGGATTCTCTTTCCTATTCATCTCCCCATAATGATCTTTTCTCGACGTATTACCCAATGAGGACACGAACACTTAGATTGGGATTGCAACAACAAAACGATACTCGCACGACATTTCCAGAAGGAACTCATCTTATTTTCAACAATGAGAGATTTCGTGATGGTAGGGGAAGTGCCAATGACAGTGAGATGAACTTGTTGAAGGTGGCAAGTCAGAACTACAATTTGTTGTTCGATCTCAAGAGCGAGATCTTTCTCGATCTCCCTTGTTAACTTTGCCCATAGTTTGGCTTTCGCCTTTGACATTTCCGAATTGGTCTTGGGAAACTCATGACATATGCGCTCTCACTTCAACGACTTCGATTTCGCAACCTCCACTTCTTCAGAACGCCAAAACATGGGGTTTCTCCACACCATTACGACTTTGTTCCCCTTACATTTAGGAGAACCTGCAAATAAGAAATAATAATATTTGGATTTGAATTGTTTTAAGGAATGATCCATCCTGAAGGAAGTTCTCAATTGTTTTTTAGAAAAATGAGATAGATTACATGGTGTAGGGTTAGGCGGATTGGATGACTTGGGGTAGGAATATGCATGTTGAGGTTGGGTAAGCCAGTACTTGAGCACAGATCATTCGTCGTTGAAGTCATTTCCAAGCATAGGCCATCACGAAGTCTCAATGTTTCACCACTAAGTAGTATTGGGTTTGTATGCTCTAAGTAAGGCCTAGGGTGCTCAAAAACCTTAATTCAGCCTTGCATTTCACAATGTTTAGCTACCAAATTTTCTTTCAATTAATGAAAAATATGATTTTTTAATGAATTTTTAGCCTCTCTCAAGTGGAGTTTTAGGTTTGTTTGGAACAGATATGCCATTTTTAATGGGATTTGATGTGGGGTCAACTAGCTTATAAATGTAAGCAGAGTCGAATTAAAGGTTAGGAGCACTCCAGGTAATAAATGGATGCCCTTCTCACAATTTCAGTTAATAATTTATTTCCATCAAGTAAATAAATAAAAGTTTCCTGCATTATCATATTTTAAAATTTTATCACGATCATAATAAATCAAAAAAATTGACAAAATATTCAAAAAAAAAAGTATAAAATTATCATAAAAACAAGACAAATATTTGGATGGAGAAAATTAATTATATGAAATGCTCAAAATATTAAAAAAAAACGCTCTGCTCCCTAAATAGGCATACCCGTTTTCATTTGCCTGGAATGGAATTTGATTTCAGTAAGAACTGAAGTATAAAATGAAAGGGCCTAAGATAAGGCCACTAAAGTATAATGGGATTTTCAAATGGTTTGAGTGTACAGGATAGGAAACCAAAATGACACAAAACCCAACACTTATAATTTTTTTTAGTTTTTTGGTATACACAAAAAAAAATTGTGATTTAAACCCACAACCTCTCACATACAAGCACTGAAGCCTACCAATCCACCTAGCACCTACCACATGCCACCATTTGATTTCATTAGTATTTATTTTAATGATTCCCAAAATGTGTGTATACCACAGCTAGTGGGGCCCGCACATGTATGTATGGATGGGGCATGCATGGGGGCATATAACGCACACACGTTATTCTATCGCTAGGATAGCCACAGGCAATATTGTTTATATCTTTGTGATAAATTTTTGAATAATTAGAGTTTTGAGATGCAGAACTTAACAAATCTTAATGTATGCATGGATATGAATAAAGTAGATTTAATTACAACATACTTCCACTTTTCATATATGTCCAACAAAGAAATATAGTAATGCATCTTGGAAAATAAAATAAAACATCAGAAATCCTCTCAAATTTCTAGCTTACACAAGCACTGGACATATCAAGCTTTGTTTTTCGAATGAAACCTTCATTCCCGAAAGTTTGCAACTGAAATAATTATTCAAAAGAGCATCAAAAACATTTATTTTTACCAAATTTTTCTTGGATATCTAGAATTTCCCTCCTTCAAAATATTAACAAATGAAAGACATCAAATTGTGTTGACTCTCTTTGATTTTTCTTCCTACGAATCAAATGAAACCTTTTCAGTTGAATACTCTCTTTCAATACTAATAAGAATGGGTAAGACACAAAACATTACAGTGAGTGAAATAGTTCCCATGCGATGGGAAAAAGAAGATAGTTGTATTGGGTAACATTTCTTTGTACCGAATTGCTCTTGGATATATGTCATTTCCCTCCTTTAAAATATCAACATATGAAAGGCATCAAATTATGATGACTCCATTTAAATGTTTTTTCTACGAAGAAGATGAACCCTTTTTAGTTGAATACTCTCTTTCAATACTAATAATCTAATGGGTAAGACATAGAACATTATAATGAGTGAATGGGTGAGCCTAAACCCTGAGCCCTAAACCCGAAACTATAACCCCTAAACCCTAAAACTTAGACCATGAGCCTTAAACCCTAAACCCTAAATTTTGTTACCTATACCCTAAACCCTAATCCTTAAACCTTAAAACCTAATCCCTAATCCCTAAACCCTAAATCCTCAACCCTAAACCTTAAACCCCAAGCCCTAAATCCTGAGCTCTAAACCCTAAACCTTAAAACTTGATCCCTAAACCCTAGACCCTGAGCCCTAAATTGTAAACCCTCAACCCTAAACCCTAAACTATACACCCTAAACCCTAAACGCTTAACTCTTAACCCTAAACTCTAAACCCTAAATCCTAAAACCTAAGCCCTATTTTTACTACTCAGAACCTTAAGTCATAAACCCAAAACCCTGAGCGCTAAACCCTAAGCCATAAAGAATAAACCCTAAACCCTAAATCCTGATCCCTAAACCCTAAACCCGAAGCCCTAAATCATACTAAACCCTTAACCCTTAACCCTCATCTCTGAATCCTGAGCCCTAAAATATAAACCCTAAACCTTGAGCTCTAAACCCTAAGCCCTAAGCCTTAAGCCAAACCCTAAACCTTGAACCCTCAATCCTAAACCCTAAACACTAAACCCTAAACCTTGAACCATCAACCATAAACCCTGAACTATAAACCATGAACCCTAAACCCTAAACCCTAAACCCTGAGCCCTAAACCCTAAACCATGAGCCCTAAATCCTAAACCCAGAATCTCGAACCCTGAGCCCTAAAACCTAAACCCTGAAACCTAAAACCTAAACCCTAAACCCTGAAACCTAAAACCTAAACCCTCAACCCTCAACTCTGAGCCTCGATCCCTAAGAAGGAGGCACATTACAATCACCTCATTTTTTCCATAGGATAGGAATCTCATTCAAGGAACAATCCTCTATCTATAAAGTGAGGATCTTGTTTTAGTAAGAAGTAGACAAGCATCATAGAGTTGATTCATGGTCATTAAAGTGAATTATGGACCAAATTTCAAAAAAATTACCAATTCAAACAGTGGTAGGTCCAAAATCTAATCTATAAGGTCAAAAAACCTACAAACGATTATATGTTTTCACAAAACAAAGACCGACTACAATATATATGTCCTGAAAGTTTTAGGTCATTGCTGAAATTATGAAAATGAGTAAGTACTGACAACTATCTTCTATATTATAACTATTAGAGCTAGGGGACCACTTCCATCAGGTGCAGAGTGACCCTAACTTCTTATATGTACTAAAATAAATGTTAAATATTTATTTTAGTAAATATGGCTCCTTTTGGCCCTCCTAAAATTCATATAGATAAAAACGTGTATGCGTTACATGACACTAGAAACACATACGCATTATAATGTATATGCATTTTAGGTTCATCAATTCCCAAACTTAAAAAAACATAACGTGATCACGTTCTTGCAAAACGAGATCATCTTTCGTTCATTTTTGGTTTTTTGTCCACTTTTTGGCCCCCAACTTGGTGCACTTACCCATTGAGAAAATATAATACTTTTGAGCCATTGTAGGCTTATTACATGCTCCTCTTTGCAAAGACTGAGTTAGGTGGTTATTTAAATTACTCATGAAATTTTACAATATGCATTATTTAAATTTCTCTCTACATCGATTTCCTTCTTAGGTTGGTACTTTTTTTATTTCTTATTTTTAGTTTTCTTTCCTTTACCATTACTTTCTATGATTGCATGTGACTTTGATTTGAGAGTCCCCATTTGAATGAGTTTTTCCTATTCTCGAATGATTTGGGACAAAAAAAATAAAATGAGGGAATTTTCTGAGTATTACCCAAGGAAGCTTTTGTGGAATGGAAATTTGAAAGGAAGATGGAGTATTCGAGACATACTTTACAAAGAATCATCAACGTCAACTAAGAATATTTCTATTTCTCTTTACATTCCTTTAGAAACAATCTAGTGTGGACGAAATTTGAGAATAAGGTCTATAGGTTTTCAAAGTCACTAGGATTTGATCCTATTAGTTTTTTCTCCAACTCATGTGCTCTCACATCATCTTTCTTCCCAAACATATCGTAAATAACCTTCCAAGATCCATCAGGTGTTAAGGAAGTTTCAATGTGGAAGAGAAAGTTGAGAGAGACAAACATACAGAGAAGACCCAAGGCTTCATCGCAATGGTTAAACAACCAAAATTTTCTTGTTTCATCTTTAGGTTTAGTCTCTACTCCCATAGTGATGTAAAACAACCCTTTACTACATAATACCATAGCAATTTTAGATCTCCATTTGAATAAATTTAATGGTTTAAGCAACGGTATTGAAGTGACATCCATCACAAAGAGAGAGAAATAAGGAATGTAGAAAAAAAATAAACATAACCACCCCAAAATAATAATATCACCCCCAATTTCAGAACTTTATAGTTTAGTGTGTCGATTATAATTAGGTATGAATGTGTGTCAAGAAATAGTCAGTCACTCACATTGAAATTAGCATAATAGCACACAAGAGTGGAGACCACAATCAAGCTTCATTGATCACAATAGTTTGTCATTATAAGAAAGCACAAAATGAGCTAAAATCAAGAGAAGAGGAGAAAACATAGCCCTGTGTGAGAAATATTGTCTCACATTGTAGTAGAAACCCCCTTGCCGCAAGATTGTGGTGGACACACTCACTAGTTTGTAATCAATAACAAGGGCGATATAATGCAAAAAAGGGCTAAAACTCGAGTCCATAGGACCTTCAGGACGCAAACAAAGCTCCTAGAAGACAAAAAAATGCTATGAGGGGTGCTACAAACTCTAATAAAAAAATAGTAGCTAAAAACATCCAATAACGCTAAAGCACTTTAAATTTTCCTAATTAATCTAATTTTAGAGATTAAAAAGGATTAAAAAAATGTGATTAAATGATTAAATTAAAATACTAATTAATTTTAATTAAATCTCATCTAAATTAATTAAGGTTCGTAAAAAATAATTTACCACCCTAATTAAATAAAGGCTCCAATTAAAAAGAAAAGAGTTGTTAAATTCAATAAAGCCCCCTAATTCATTAAAATACCTTAATTAAATTTAATTAACCACTAAATATTTAAAATCACCACCTTTTAATAATTAATAACCACTGCTTTTATGTTAATCATAAACCAAAAAAATCAAATAACAAAACCTTAAAATGGTTTATATGGGAAATCAAAGCGGGAAGGTAGTCGGTGCGAAGGCACGGGTCAAAGCTTGGTCAAGGCATGTGGATCTAGGGCAGAGCCCGAGTCAGGAATAATGGGACGGAGGACCCAAGGTGAGATTTTGATAAGAGTGTTGAATGGAAAGAGAAGTGAGAAATGCACGGATAAGGAACAGAGAAGAGTGTTGATCGAAGGTGATATGCGTGGTAGTAGGCCGGAACGAGGATGGAGAGCTCGAATAGAATTCGACGCATACCAGTACCACAAAGAGAACCAAACCTCATCCGAGCCAAAGTGGAGAACCTAAGGTTAGAACAGAGGGTAAGCTAGTGCAAACACAAATTCAACAAGGTAGAGTAGAGGCCCAAGTAACCAATGCAACAACTTGACTCGTTAAACAGCCAAAGAACTCGCCAACAGGAAACAACTTGACTCGCATGGTAAAAAAAACCCGTCAATAATGCAGATCAACTCAACCTGAATGTAACTTACAAAGAAATGTAGCCACGTCATTGGGGAGCTCATTGAGCTCTGTAGGAGCTCAACCAAGCTAGGTGGAGAACTAATCAAGCAAGGGTAAACAAAAAAAGAAGGAAAGAAGGCAAGGAAGGATAGGAGGAAGGGAAAGTTAAACCAATTTTTTTTTAATAGAATTGGTACTTTTAATAAAAAATAATTGATAAAACCAAAAAATGAAGCAACCTTCAAATGTTTTCCCTCCAAAGTTAGTTGTAGCTAGCTAAAGTTGGCATAAAAAGTCTTGAAACTACACATGCAAAACAAGAAAACTAGCACAAAATCCAAAACACAAATTGTTAAACTAGTTAGCAAGATGCAAAAAATGATCGAAAAACTTACGCGAGAAACAATAAAACCAAAAGTAGAAGTAATTAGAAGCCAGAATAAATGAGTGCACGTTTATCAAAGAAATGCTCTAATAACATGTGAGATTATTCTAAAAGGATCAATACTGAACCCCGTGTACATTGAAGAGGTTGCACTCCAACGGTGACGTGAACAATCCAAGTAATCAGAAAGAAATCAAACAATAAGGAAAATCATGCATAAGGTAAACAATTCTACTCATTCTCACATATCAAAATAAGTGGGTATATATGGGAGTGTTATGTAACTCTTGCACCAGGAGAATCATTCCCTCCACGAGGGAAAGAGGAGTTATGATTCCAAAATGGAATGTAACTCCTATGATGCCACTAATGCATATGAAATTTTGATAGATTCTATGACGAAATCTGTCATGTGTCGTATAACTCATAATATCTATGATATCAGTAATCGAGATGACTCACCATGTGAGGTAGACAAGATGTCGAGTGATGATGAGGAAAGTCACACACACCAATAATAACCTATTTATAGAGTTGGTTATCTACTAAACTAGGAGTTGGTGCTCCTTATAGGGTTGGTACCTATACGTACCTAAAATTGTAAGGTACTACACCGACAGAGCGATGTTACACATGTCCCAATGATGATATAGGTCTCCTTACAAGGTGTTCAGAATCCAGAAAGGCTTGTCAAGTATATGCTTGTATCCCGCATGTTTTGTTTTGCCCCTTTCCCCCCTGTTTCCTTGCATTTTTGGCTTCAGTGACGAAACCGCTGCCCTGCCTGGGCGGCGGTCCTGTGACTGCCGCCCAGGACAGGGTGGCGGTCCCGTAACCGCCGCCCTGTGCATGGTGGCGGTTTTGTTCGCATTTTCCAGATTCCTCCGACGATCGTGACAAACGTAAATCTTGGCTTTTACACACTTTCTTCAACCACTTTGGCTTGCATTAATGTTTTTGGTCCCCTGGTAATAGTGTTTTTCCTTTTTTTATAGTAGAAGAGATCAAATGGGAGTTACCCTCTGGTAAATGCATTGGTTATAAATAGCCAGCTTGTTTTCAAGCAAATGGCCCCTCATCCTCTCAATTCTCTTATTCAGTCTTTCAATTTCTAGCTTAGAATTCTGCTAGTTTCATGCTTTGCCTCCATTGTTGGTCTTTTATAGGTCATATAATCTTCTTGTTTTAGTCTTGGTCCATTGTTGCTTCATACAATCAGTTTTGCATAAAATAGCTTCATTTCTAGACTAGAATCCATTAAAAGTTACAGGTTTTGTTTTGTCACAAGGATAGTTTCTGAAACTCTCGGTACACTTGTATTGTATTCCCGCAATAAATCCCGCTAGGAATTACATAGTCAAGCTCTGTTCACTTGCACTATCTCTCTCCTACTCGCATTGTATTTGGTCTATATCCAAAGCTGCGATTGTTCGAATACCATCTTCTGTTGATACTATCATATACACACTTTCTGGATTCACGAGGACACGAAGGAACGAGGAGATCACACTGAGGGGACGAAATCACACACAAATGGATTTACCATTGTTCTGTAAATGCCAGGTTTGAGCTATCAAAGTTCTAGTTACAACATATCAAATAGAGTAGTGAATTATTTCATTTTAGTCAAAAGTCTACTTTCGATATTGCCAGGGAAGCTATGGGGATTGATAGTTTCTAAGAAACTGTGATTCATTCCTCACTTCTGAGGTAGGATCGAGAGCCTTTCAATTTGATATAATTAGTTACTTAGATATTTAGGATAAAATCACAACTGCACAGGCAAATAGCCATACCAGGCTACTTTGGTTTTTTTATTCTGTTATTAGATTAGTTGTCCATTGTTATAAATATACTAGAGTAGCTACTCTTTAATTTCATTAAAATACGTCATTGAAAATACAAAAATAGAAGAATGCCTGCATAGTGTAAATACCTCTTTCGTGATTAGTCTATTAGTGTTAGTTAAAAGTTGAATCATTTTGTATGACAATCACAGGACCTAGAGATCCTCGAGAATATATATTTGAACCCATAGTGCCTCAGCCAAATCTACCCACCACATTAGTTGATATAGATCAAGACCTTAGGATACAGGTCTTTCAAGCAACAACAAACTTACAAGCAATTAGTGAGCAGCTAAGAGGATTAAACATCGAAGACAACAAAGCTTACACATTTTGGTTAAACCATCCAAACAATAGACTGCCTTAATAAAACATCTGAATGACTGTACAAGGGTTCAAAAGAGAGAAAACATTTGGTTGTGATCCTTTGGTTCCAAAACCTGACGCAGGAGACCTCCTCGTCGACATAGATACTAGCTTACGCATTCAAGTTGCCAGAACACCTGTTAGGTACTCAAAGAAAATCATACAACTTCTAGTTCTAAACATAGAGGCTGAAAAGGCGTACGATTATTGGATAGTTGGGAGAAGGGATTGATTCTTCACATGACCATAATAGGTCCACAACAACCACGAAATCACGGTTGTGATCCCCAAGTCCCACAACCCAACGGGTCTACAAATCAGTTAAGTATAGATACCGGCTTACTAACGTTGGTATTTAGATCCTCACCACTCCCACCAAATATTATAGTACAGTTCTTCGTATTAAACATAGAAGCCAATCAATCTAACATTTTCTAGGCTAGACTAGAAAATCACCCATAGTTAACTACAAACCCACTAAAACGCCCATCACCATTTTATGACCTTATCTGGAGATATATATGAAGCTCCCACAGGTCACTTCCCATGCATCCAACAACCAAGAAACAAGGTTTCGGTGGAGCTCGACATTGATTGGAGCCTCCGAACAGCCATTATATCCAAACGAACCATTACACCAATTCAGGTTAGGAGGGCCTTCTTCACCTTAGATTCACAGATTCCATTAATTGTGTATTGAGGATATAAGATTACCCAATTAGCTTGTCCATATCCATTCGCATCCCACAATCCACCAGCTGTCTCGACATGACCTCGGGAGGTTGGGTACGAGGAAGAGGTACTTGTAGATTCCCATGTTCGCATGTCACTTTTCCATCGTACAGCACCCTACTAAACTATGGGTTGGTGTCTTACTACAGAAATCCCTTGTGACGTGTAATACTCACTTGATTCCTTTGTGTTGAGTAATATATGCAAAGGCTTAGTGGTTTTCTTCCCCTTGAGGGTTTCCCACTTTATATCTTGTGTTCTCTCTTGCTTCATGATCTTATGGATGGTTGTTTCATGATTAATAATCTCACATTGGTTAATGAATGTCGAATGCATTCTTTGACTGATATATGAAAGTTAAGATAATTGAAGTAAAAGTTTTAAGAGACTAATTCACCCCCTCTCAATTATTGTGCTTCCAAAAATTGGTATTAGAGCAATGTCACGTTATCCAATTTTGTGCACATGGCAAAATTGGACAACGGGGTTCTATTTTGACCAAATTATGACATCGGTCCCAAGGGCCTATTTCTGGTCATCACGGGATAACATGATTAAAATAATTAATTAATTGCATAGGTGAGCTCACTTGACATGAACGAGGTAAAATCAAAGCCCAATTCGGACTCAACTCAGATAGGGTGTTTGGTGTGTAGCTCAAAGATGGGAAGGGGTTGGATTTTTTATGAAATCATAATGAGAAGACGTCGATTCTTTCATCAACTCGGTCTAGCTGGTGTAGTTAGCTTGGAAGGTAACTCGGACTAGGTGGAGTCACTTCAAGAAAGAGCTCGACTCGGTAGAGAACAATTGGCAAAGGTAGGGGTAAGATGGCTCGGTAGTCACCCAAAGGAGCCAACTCAACTATTAAATTATTATAAGGGATCAAGCTCATATGAGCTTAATGAAGATTAAACTCATGGGACCAAGCTGAAGGTAGCCTGGGATCTTATGAGTGCACAAAAGGAGCTCGACATATTTTATCACGAGGAGCTCAGTACCACCGTATAAATGAATGCAATCTCAAGATTAAATTTCAGAGGCATCGTAATGTTGAGGTCAAAAAATTTGAGATCACCTTTTAGTTACAACCAAGTTTCTTAATGGCTCATTTGAGTTGTAGTGCATTGGGTGGAATTTTTCAGGTTTGCAGAGATGGATTACGAGTCGGTTCAGGTAAGAATACACACTCAGTTGCTCAGACATTGAAGCCAATTCAACATGGGGTGCATGGGTGAGTACAAGGAAGGAGCTCGGTCGGTGGTCACAACAAACGTGTAGGAGAGTGATATGGCTCAAGTTCAAAGCTCACCTCATAGGGATCGAGATGAGTTGCTGCCTGTGGGGAAGGATGCGAGCCGAGAAGGTAGGAATGATGGGAGGTTAGAGCTTGGTGCAACCTAAAGCTACGTTTTAAAGCTTGATGAGTTTGTGGATAAGCCGAGTCGAGTCATTGTAAGAGCTCGGTAAAATTACAAGTTGACAAAAGTTGATGAGGGGGAGTTTCGGGGCCTGCAGCCATGATGGAGATAGTGCCATGGCTAGCCAAGATGAAATCTCCATGCGTGGGGGAAAAAATTCAGGATGATTTCCAAAGTGGGGTTTTATTAATGGCAAGCCAAAGCATGAATTCCAAGCAGGAGAGGTTCGGAGATGGCAAGTCAACACAATAGCTCCGCATATGGGGTAAATTCATCCTAATTGCCATGGTGGAAATTCTGTAATGACAATCCATCGTGAGAGTTCCACGCAGCTAGAAGTCATCTGAGTTCATTGCCTAGTTATTAGGTGAGTCATCAGGGGAGTTAAAACATGTTTTAATGATTGAGCGGTTATAGAACAAAATGGCAAGTCATCATCCAAGCAATTGGGTAAGATGATGGTAAGACCAAGTCACATGGAAGCGATTGGAGAACATGGTCACGAAGTTTAAGGTTTTGCACTCAGCAACGAGATGGGTAGTTTTCAGTTTGATTCATGGAAGGATTTTGTTGGCATCTAGGGAGAGCTCGTGGTGTTGGAGGTCAACCCGGCTCGGTCGCAGTGTTAGGAGCTCAGCACAGAAGCTTGCTCGGCACAAAGATCATTGGGAACAAAGCTCCGTTGGTAGGAGAGATTTTCGGGTTTGATGGTGGAGATCATACGCACCTCGGCAGAGATCACTCAAGGAGAGGAACTAGAGCCAGTCGAGCCATGATGGGAAGAAGCTCAATAGTGAACTTGCAAGTAGAGCTCGGTTGTACATAACAGTGAAGAGCTCATTCAAATCGGTCATAACAAGTTCTCAGGTGAGCTCGTAGAAGATTGGTAATTCTATGAATCATCTGACTAATAAGCCTGGCAGTTGCATAGGGAGATGATGATGATGAAGCAAAAGAACTCGGTGCGGTTACACACTCAGCTCGGTTAATACGTTGTAACAAAGATTAACAGTGATCCGTTTTGAAGAATAAGGATCTCAAAGCTCACGTAGCCCATTTAAGCTCATCGAGCTAAATGGAAAGATACTTAGCTCGTGGGAGGAGCTCGTAAATTATGCAAGCTAGGATCTTGGCTGTCGAGTCATTTGGAGATTGACACACATGGAGCTCAGGTGGGGTGATCCACAATGAAGCTAAGATAATCCATTCAATGTAATGGAAAGAGTTCATGGGACAATCTCGATCTAGTGTCAATAACTCGGTATGGGCTAGTGATCATATAGGTTGATGGGAGATTGGCTAAGACAAATCAGTATTGATGCAGGCTTGGCACGAGCTAGGAATAAAGTTGAGGCAAGCCCGGATATGGCCGAGTTGCGAGAAAGGTGAATGGATTGAGCTAGGTAGCGGCACAACTCAATTCGAGGGTATGAAGCATCGAAGGAACAACCGGAATGACTTAGTACATAGCTCCAGGAATAGATTGGTCAAGCTAAGCCTTAAGTACAAGCTCGACAAATCTTAGCCGTGATAGAAAACGAACTTGATGTCATCCCAGATGAGCTTGATTGCCAGTAAGACGTTTTGGGAGGCTAAACGAGTTACTTGACGATGAACCAGTGTGAAATAAGGAGGGCTCGTTGTGCCAAGTGGATGCTAAGTTAGACCCGAATGGATGACTCAATCGATGCAAAGCGAGCCATGAGGATTAAACACTGATCATTTCATTACAGAATTGCTCTAAAGGCTCAAGCTAGTTTTCCTTAGGATAAATGAGTCAAATATGTGCCACAGTGAGCTCAACATCGAAGCAAGATGGGTAGTTCATAGTTCGATGCATGGTTTGCGAGCTCATCACAAACAAGTCACATGATAGCCACACTAACTTTGCAGGAAAACATGAGTTGACTCCATAGTGGGGCAAGTTTGTGTGGAGTTCCACATGAAGGGGCCGAGTTGGGTCCAAGACGACATTAATTGGTGTGTGGCTCAGTCAAGTTGTTTGATGGTGAGTTGTGTAGAGCTGACGAAGGACTCGCTTTCGGTGAAAGATGATACTAGGAGCTTGGCAGTGGGCCGAGTGAGCATAGGTCGCTTAACGCGATGTAAAAGAGATCACAAATCATTTCAACTTGGGATGGTTTCCGTGTTGGATGGACTCACCTCGACAGCTGAGCCAGAACTAACACAGATGAGCTCATGATGGAAATGGCTCGGAGGCAAAGTGGAGCTCGGGGAAGGTAAGCTTGACTTGTTCAACGAAGAGCTTATTTTGGAGCTCGATGAATTTAGTAGGTTTCTCGGAACTCAGTGATAGTCGCGACAATGTGAGAATAGTCATGGAGTAGCTCGACCCCAACTTGGTGAGTTGGACCAGCGAGCCAACCACCGAGTTGGACTCATTTTTGACCTTTTCTGCATGACCCCTTTCTCTTCTAGTGAAACAGGTTAACAGGGGCCCCACCATAATAGTAATTAAATTAATATTTTTATTTAAGTATTTTAATAATAACATTTATTATTATTATTTAAATATTATTTTAATTAATTGCAAAGAATAAGTCAAAACTGGGCATTAATGACACATGATGGAACCTTCTAAAGTGGTTCAACCAATTGTAATAAATGAACCATCATGTGCCTTCAGTTTAGGAATGTAATTATGACCTTTCCTCTTCTTTGTCATATATTCTTCTATAAATGTAAGTTGGAAGCTCATTTTCAAGGGGTTCCAACAGGTTAGATAGGTTGGAAAGTTAGAAGTCTTAGGCAAGTGCAATTTTTAAGAGTCCTCTCTCTTCTGCAAGTTGTTCTTTTGTGTTGAGAGAACTTTCAAGCCTCCTCTTCAAGATTGTAATGACAAACATTGCCTTTTTTGAATGTATGATGCATTGTGCACGTTATTGAAGTAATAAAAGTGTGTGTTTTGTGACTAATATTGGTCCTTTTATCCTTCTATACTTCTTTGTACATTTTTTCATACTTACAAGTACAATGTGTAAGTTCATGTTTCTATTATAGGTTCTTGGAGTTCTGTGCTTATCGAGTGGTGGAGTATTGCGTGCAGTTGAGTTGTGGTGTCCGTTCACCCTTCTTAAGTTCATCCTTCAATGGGAAACCAATATATTGCTCTGTTTGATCAAGTTTAACAAAGGGAACACATGTTTCTTAGTCTGTGGTATTCTATACTCTCTCTAAGTTGTAGTATGTGAAGTTGATCTGTGGTGCACACACCCTCTTCAAATTAACCCTTCTTGAGTCTGGAAACACCCTTTATTTGGTACATCACCATCCCTAGTATAGTTTCATTTCTGCAAATCTCTTTCCCTAAAACCCCATGAAAAGGTTAGCATAGGACTAGATATCCTTTTTATCACACTAGGAGTAGTACACCACTTAGTTTAGGAAGAGGAAGCTAACCTTCTCTAGAGGTTCAGGTCGAGTCCAAGTCCCATAGCTTGAGAGATGATCCCATGTGTCCCACTCACACCGAACGTCCTATTCACTTTTTGGCCATTCAAAGGGTGCAGTGATTTGGTGACAATAGTTTTTGTCACGCCCGGTGTGACAAAGAGTTGGTACTTCTCTTCTCACTTACACAAGTCAAAGTACCTGGTGAATCTATATCTCTAGATTCCAAATCTCAATGCATTAACTTATGGAAAGAATTTAGATAAGAGATTCTTCAAATTAAGGAAATTATCATGATATCAAAATTTCCTTGTTTCCTCCAAAGAGAAGATGACGAGGTGTTTCAACATCACCAGTTGCATCTCTACCTCATAGGAGTCATTCAACTCCTCCGTACGGAAGATTCACTCCACCAGGGAACAATCAACCTCTTGCTATTATGGCACGAAACCAAGTTTTTCCCCCTTTTAATGCAAGCAGTCCTCTTCTATTGGCTCAACGTGACCCTATACCCGTTGCGACACTCAAAATTTTACCCTTTTACACAAGGGAAACTCACGTTACTCTAGTGGAACATATTCTTGATGTAGCTAGCATTTGTGATGTAAATAATGTCATAAAGGAAAACATTGCAGTTAGAATTCTTGCTACCTTTTTTAAGGGAAAAGCACTTCAATGGTTTCTAGGGTTAAGTGTTGGCAATATAACCACTTGGGATGAATTAGGAGAAAATATCTTAAATAGTTTGAAGACGAGTAATAATATTTCACTTTTGGAACAACTCACTACCATGAAGAGAGCTCCCCAAGAATACATGAGTGACTTCAACTTCCGATTCCATAGGACCTGGAATAGGATTCTGGCACTTGTAAAGCCTTTTGCACATAATGCATTCATGTGTTATTTGTGAGCCTTGAATAACGATGTAGCAGTCTTGATCCAGTACATGGGAGGGGATACATTACCTAACACCTACGACGTTACCATAAGAGTAGAGAATTCCTTGATTCAGGATGGAAAGATAGCTCCACAACCTCAAATGCTGTTGTCTCCGGATCTTATGAACAATTAGCCTATCATTTCTATTATTCCATCAGTCTCTAAACAACTAGCTCAGTCTGCCCCTACCTCTTCAAATGATCTATTTAAAGTCAAGTCACTACTGCAAACATTTGGAAACGAGCTTGTTGCACTCAAGAGGCAACTATTTTAATACAATCATCCATATCAACCACAAAATTAGTAGTATCAGGCTAACCATCCTCCTTTTTAAAGGAACAATCAACCGTAAAATCAGGCTACAAATCAAGCTGTGAATGTCAGACCTTTGAACTTTTGGAATCCTCTTGCTACTAGTTCATCTAGAGCCATTGTACCTATCCAGAACAATCTATTCCAAGACTATATGAATGGTCCTACCCTTGTTCTCAACCCCACAATCAAAATATTTGTCCCAATGGAGTTCTTGGTTAGGCCCTTATGGTTCAAAGCATATATGCCCCTTCTGAGAAAAAAGAGAACACATCTACGCAAGAAACAATAGATCAACTGTAGGTACACTGAAGAAACCACTTTGCTAAATTGGTAAGAAGAAGATTTTTGTGGGTTGAATACAGATCCCTCATCAGTAGTGGAAAACACTCATTCCAAGAAGAGAGCAATGGAACCTCAAACTTCCAAATCTGATCAAACATCCACTTCATAGCCTCAGACACAAGCGGCAGTTGATAAAGATGTGGGAAAGAAACCACCAAAAATACCTGTTAGCCAAGCCGCAAGAAAATAAATTTCATTAGGCATCATGGTACCCAACAAGCATTTTCCAAAGGAGGATCCTAATGCTCAAAAAAGTGTCAACAAAGTAGGAGAAATTCCCTTCAGCATAGTGGAACAGATGAAGAAAACCAACCTGAGCATTACTATGTGGGATGCACTCTCAATTCCTTCTCAAAGAAACTTGTTGCGAGAGGCTCTGAACAGTTTTGGTACAACCGGCGGATCATCAAGTCATGGAGCAAAAACTGCTACGAGTTTGTGTCAACCAGAAGCAAAAAATATTCCTAAAGAAAATAACCCGCCACCATTCTATATTACCCTGATCATTGGACAACCACCTGGTGCACAATTGCATGATCGATTCTTGTGTCACCAGCTCAGTCATGCCTAAAAAAATTGCAGATGTACTAGGCATACAATATGCGCCAATTGCAAGAGGAGTTGTTTAGCTGTATGGCACAACTGTTAAGACTGTTGGAGTTATCAAAGGACTTCAACTTACCATCCATGCATGCCCAAGTTTTTCATTAACCCAAGAAATATCAGTCATTGATCTTCCTCCTCTCTTCGCCATCTGCCTATCACAAGATTTCACTACCAAGATGGGTGGTTACCTATCAGCCAATTGGTCACATATGATTCTCAAGACTTGATACAGAACCAAAGTGACTATAAGGGCGGAACCAATCTGCCACAATCATGTAGAACCCTACATTGTTATTCCTATAAATGGGAATTACACTATCAGAGATCCAGAAGAAGAAGATGCTGATCATAAACCAACCACTCTCATTGAAGAAGTCCCCAATACTGTGCTTGATGAAGTAAGTGGAGATCATTAGTATGATCCCTACGCTGATGTGTTGGAAGAAGAAGAAGTTGGTTTTCTACTTTTGGAAGAAACAATATTGCGTACATACTGCATTCATGAAGAAGATACAATCATACTGTAACTTCTCAAAACACCAAGTGATTCAAAAGGAGTGTGGGAATTGTTCTTCGATGGCTCGAGAAGTAAGAATGAATTTGGTGCTGGTGTTGTGTTAATTTATCTAGAGGGAGATAAGTACTTCTCATCTTTTTAGTTGCAGTTTAGTTGCACTAACAATGTTGTTGAATACGAGGCCCTCGTGTAAGGAATTCAACTAGCCCAAAAGAAGGGGATCAAAGCCCTTACTATTTTTGGAGACAGTGAGTTAGTTGTCCATCAAGTGACATCATGCAGTGCATCCAAGAATGATATTTTAAGATCATACAAGAACTGAGTCTGGGACTTGATTGAAGATTTTGAAGCTTTTGGAATCCACACAGTTCCTAGAAATCAGAATCAAGATGCTGATAGGCTTGCTACAATTGGATCGCAATACAACATACCTGTTGATGTCATGAAAGAAGGGAAGTAATTTGTCAAAATGGTGGTTTGACCTGTAGTCCCTGATAATGTGAGTAGCTAGAAAGTGTTCAATAGTGATAAACAAATTGTCCTTTTCCTACAAGAAGAGGCAGAGTTTGCTGCAAGAAATCAGGATAAGTTGCAAGAGTCATATGGTGATCAAATTATACAATTGAAAATTAAAAAACTACCAAAAGGCTTAGTCACTCTGGAATCCATTTTCAATTCAGATGATCAAGCCAAAAGACAAAGCTCCAACATGGTGGTCAAAGAAGAAGATTTTGAGGAAGTCGAGGTAGCGCATGAGAAGTTTCTGAAGATTGGAAAAGTGTGTACTTCCAAAGAGAAAGAAGCTTTCATCAAAATTTTTCAAGAGTATCATGAACATATTTGCATGGAGCTATAAATACCTGCGTGGTTTTGATCCAGGTCTAGCACAACATACCATCGAACTGGATCCTAATGCCAAGCCAGTTCACTAGAAACATAGGCCGATTAATCCAAAAATCGAGCCACTAATGAGAAAGGAGCTAACCAAACTCATTGAGGCTTGTATAATTTTTCCTATCAAGCATTCCTCATGGGTAGCCAATCTGGTGCCCATAAGGAAGAAGAATGGAGAGATTTGGTTGTGCGTGGATTTCAGGGATTTGAATCATGCATCATTAAAAGACCATTACCCTCTTCCATCAATGGAGAAAATCCTTCAAACAGTGGAAGGATCTCAAATATTTTCTTTGCTCGATGGATATTCGGGTTATAATCAAATCTTAGTCCAAGAATATGACCAATTCAAAATGGATTCACTACCAAGTGGGGCACGTATGCGTACAATAAAATTCCATTCGGATTATCCAACGTTGGGGCTACTTTCCAAAGAGCCATGGACATGGTGTTTAAAGGACTAATCAATGATATCATCTTGGTTTACCTAGATGACATAACTATATATTCTAAGCATGTAGATGATCACATCGTGCATCTAAGGAAGGTTTTCTGAAGGTGTAGGGAATTTGGGGTTTCACTCAATCCCAAGAAGTGTATTTTTGCAGTGCACGAGGGAAATTTTTTGGGGCATGTTGTTTCAGTGGAAGGACTATCAATCGATCCAGCCAAGATTCATTCGATTATGTCCTTATCTCTCCCAAGTCATAAGAAGGGTCTCCAGAGTTTTCTGGGAACCATAAACTTTGTGCGGAGATTCATCCCTCAATTTGTGACATTGGCTAAACCACTGACAGCCATGCTAAAGAAAAACATGCCATTCTCATGGAAAAAGGAAGGACAAGAGAGCTTCAAATCCATCAAAATGAAAATTTCTCAAGCTCCCATGCTAGTGAACCCCAGGTTTGATAAATACTTTATCCTTTATGCTTTTTCATGTCAAGAGAGAATTTCAGGGATCCTCACCGAACAAAATGATGATCTGATGGAGCAGCTAATTACTTTCTTCAGTCAATCCCTCAAATACTACAAGCTCAAATACTCATTCATTGAAAAATAGGTCTTTGTGATTATTTGAGATTTGAAGAAATTCAAGCATATGTTGTCCAACAACAAAATTCATCTAATGGTGTCTCATCCAGGTGTCAAGGAGTTTTTGCTGAACAAAGAGATGAATGAGAAGCATGCTCGATGGATCACGAAGGTGATGGAGTATGATGTACATATCAAGGTTACCAAACTTGTCAAAGGTAAAGGTTTGTGTTAACAACTTGCTGCAAACATGGAATCAAAGGGTGATGAGGATGCGATGCTCCTAAAACCTGATGAGAGTGATGATCAAGTTGACTGGTTATCCAAAATGAAGAATTTCCTCTTCTCAGGAGTATATCCTGTGAACATGGATAAAAACCAAAGACGGACTTTCTGTCTTCAATCTATTCCATATGTTTTGGTAGATAACGTTCTCTTTCGAAAGGATTTGAATGGTGTCCTCCTTTGACATGTAAGACCGGAACAGGTGAGTAAGATACTGGAAGAGTTTAATAATGGCATATATGGAGGAGATTACTTTTCATGAAAAACTACTACTAAGATCATGCGAGTCAGTTACTATTGGATGGATTTGTTCAAAGATGCCCATCTCTAGGTAAGGAGATGTAAAGAATGTTCCTTTTTCACAGGCAAGCAGAAGTTGGTAGCTCTTCCACTGCATCCAATTCAAGTGGATCAACCCTTTGTTTAATGGGGGTTGGACTTCATCAGAATGATTAATCCTCCATCCAGTGATGGACATAAATGGGTCCTTACTGCAACAAACTATTTTACTCGATGGATAGAGGTGATAGCATTGAAAGAGAGTAATGAAAAGGTAGTTATGGATTTTTTGGAAGGTATAATGACAAGGTTTGGTGTTCCTTTTATAGTCATTTCAGACAATACGATGGATTTTCTTGGTATGAAGTTGAGTGAATGGGTTGTTAAAAATGGGGTCTACCTCAAGACTTCATCCAATTACTATCCATAAGGAAATAGATTGGCTCAGTCTAGTAATAAAAACCTCATAATGATTATTAAGCACACGATGGAAACTAATAAGAGGACTTGGCATACACACCTTAAGACTGCCTTATGGGCAGATCGGATCACACCTAAAAGAGCCATAGGGAATTCTCCTTTCATGCTTATATATGGAAGGGAAGAAAAACTTCCGCTCTCCTTGGAGTTACCTTCTTTGGAGTTATCTCATCAACTTGAAGTTATGGAGAGTGATCCTCTGACAGTAAGGTTAACTGAACTCATGGAGTTAGAAGAAGTACATAACAAGGATATGAAGAATTTGGAGCAACATCAGGCTCAGGTTAAGAAATATTTTGACAAAAGGCATCTGATAGGCATTTTCAAGAGGGAGATCTAGTCCTCAAATGGGATGAAGACAGGGCCAAGCCAGGAAAGCACGCCAAATTTGACGCTCTCTAGAGCAGGCCATACATCATCACGAGTTGCAAAGAGGTTAATTCATTTTGTCTATTCAGGCTTAATGGAGAAAAAATGGCCATTCATGTGAATGGGATACATCTCAAAGATTTTTTTGAGAAGTGTTCCACCCCTGTACAATTTAGTTAGGTGTTTTCCTCGAAGTGCTTATGCACATTGTTGTGTGTTGCTGTTATTTTTCTTTCCTTTTTGATGTGTTTTTGTGTTGTTTTTTCACATTGTTTCATCATTAGAGGTGTCAAGGAGAAGAAGGTCCCAAGTTTCAATAAAAGTTTCATGATCTACCTCATTTAAAATTTTGTAGTGATCCATAGATGTCAAGCATTCAATATTTTAAAAATACTTCAAGCTTAGCATTCTAGGGAGGTCTAAGATCGACAATGCTCAAAGAGACTTCGAGATGTATCACAGAAGATAAAATAAGTTTTTAGATTCCCATATAGAATCCATGCCCAATGGATGACTTAAGGCTACTGGAATCATGCTTAACAAGAAATCATCCCAAAGAGGTCGCAAAAAATGTTATCCAATTTTGTGCACATGGAAAAATTGGACAACAGTGTCCTATTTTGACCAAATTATGACATCGGTCCTAAGGGCCCATTTCTGGTCATCACGAGATAACATGATTAAAATAATTAATGAATTGCATTGGTGAGCTCACTTGATATGAATAGGGTCAAATCAAAGACCAAATCAGACTCAACTCAATTGTTAGCTCAGATAGGGTGTTTGGTGTGTAGCTCAAAGACGAGAAGGGTTTGGCTTTTTTATGAAAGCATAAAAAGGTGATGTCGATTCTTTCATCAACTCAGTCAAGCTGGTGTAGTTATCTTGGAAGGTAACTCAGGCTAGGTGGAGTCACTTCAAGAAAGAGCCTGACTTGGTAGAGAACAATTCACCAAGGTAGGGGTAGGATGGCTCGGTAGTCACCCAAAGGAGCCAACTCGGCCATTAAATTATTATAAGGGACTGAGCTCACAGGAGCTCAATGAAGACCAAACTCATGGGACTGAGCTAAAGGTAGCCTGAGATCTCATGAGTGCATAAAAAGAGCTCAACATATTTTATCACGAGGATTTTGTTACCAATGTATAAATGAATACGAGCTCAGGATTAAATTTCAGAGGCGTCAAAATGTTGAGGTCATAAAATTTGATCTCATGTTTTAGCTATAACCAAGTTTCATAATGGCTTGGTCAAATTGTAGTGGATCAGGTGGAATTTTTAAGGTTTTCAGAGATGAATTATGGGTAGGTTAAGGTAAGAATACACACCGAGTTGGTTAGACATTGAAGCTAATTCAACATGGGGTGCATGGGTGAGTACAAGGAAGGATCTCAATTGACGGTCATAATGAATGAGTAGGAGAGTGATATGGCTCAAGTTCAAAGCTCACCTCATAGGGATTGAGATGATTTGTGGCTTGTGGGGAAGGATGTGAGCCAAGTAGGTAGAAATGATGGGAGGTTAGAGCGCGGTGTAACTTGAAGCTAAGTTTCAAAATCTCGATGAGTTCGCGGATAAGTCGAGTCAAGTTAGTGTAAGAGCTGGGTAAAATTACAAGTCAAGTTGACAAAATTTGATGAGGGGGAGTTTCGGGGCCTACGGCCATGATGCGTGGGGGAAAAATTTAGGATGATTTCCAAAGTGGGCTTTCATTAATGGAAAGACAGCATGAATTCCGTGCAAGAGAGGTTCAGAGATGGAAAGTTAGCATAAGAGCTTCGCATATGGGGTAAATTAATCCCGATTACCATGGTGGAATTTTTTAATGGAAATCCATCGTGAGAGTTCCACGTAGCCAATTTTTTTCTGAGTTCATTGCCTAGTTATTAGGTGATTCATCAAGGGAGTTAAAACATGTTTTAATGATTAATCAGTTGTAGAAAAAAACAACGAGTTATCATTCAAGCAACTGGGTAAGATGATGGTGAGACCGAGTCACATGGAAGCGGTTGAAGAACATGGTCATTATGTTTGAGGTTCTGTACTTGACAGTGAGATGGGTAGTTCATGGTTTGACACATGAAAGGATATTATCAGCATCTGGGGAGATCTCGTGGTTTTGGAGGTCAACCTGGCCTGGTCACAGTGTTAGGAGCTCGACGAAGAAGCTTTCTTGTCATTGGGAAAACAGATCAGTCGGTAGGAGACCTCGTTGGATTCAATGGTGGAGATCATACAAACCTTACTAGAGATATCTCAAGGTGAGGAACTAGAGCCGACCAAGCCATGATGGGAAGAAGCTCAACAGTGAACTTACAAGTAGAGCTTGGTTGCACATAATGGTGAAGAGATAATTCAAATAGGTCATAACAAGTTCTCAGGTGAGCTTGTAGAATATTGGTAAGTCTATGAGTCATCTAACTAATAAGCCTGGCAGTTACATAAGGAAATGATGATGATGAAGAAAAATAACTTTGTGCGGTTACACACTCATCTCGGTCAATACTTTGTAATAAAGATTAACAACAATCCATTTTGTAGAATAAGGAGATCAAAGCTCATGCATCCCATTTAAGCTCATCGAGCTAAATGGAAAGATGCGTAGCTTATGGGAGGAGCTCATAAATTATGCAAGCCAGGAGCTTGGTTGTCAAGCCATTTAGAGACTAACACACATGGAGCTCAAGTGGGGTGATCCATAATGAAGCCGAGATAATCTGTTCAATGCAACAAAAAGAGTTCGTGGGACGAGCTTGATCTAGTGTCAATAACTCAGTATGGACTGGTGATCATGTAGTTTGATGAGAGATTTACTAAGACAAATCGATATTGATGCAGGCTTGGCACAAGCTAATAAGAAAGTTGAGGAAAGCCCAGATATGGCCAAGCTATGAGAAAGGTGAATGGATTAAGCTAGGTAGTGACACAACTCAATTCGAGAGTATGAAGCATTAAAGGAACAACTGAAATGACTCGGTACATAGCTCCAGGAAAATCTCGGTCAAGCTAAGCCTTAAATATGAGCTCAAAAAATGTCAGCCATGATAGAAAATGAACTCGATCTCATCCCAAAAATGCTTGATCTCAAGTAAGATGTTTTGGGATAGACGAGTTTTTTGATGACGAACCAATGCAAAATAAGGAGATTGCTATGCCAATTGGATGCTAAGTTAGACCCGAACGGATGACACTGTCAATTCAAGGTGAGCCATGAGGATTAAAAATTGGGAATTTCATTGTAGAAGGCTTGAAAGGCTTGAGCTAGTTTCCTTAGGCTGACTGAGTCAAATATGTGCCATAGTGAGCTCAACACTGAAGCAAGATGGGTAGTTTGCAGTTCAATGCATGGTTTGCAAGCTCATCACAAACGAGTCACATGATAGCCACATTAACTTTGCAGGAAAACATGAGTTGATTCCATGGTGGGGTGAGTTCTTGTGGAGTTCCATGCGAAGGGGCCGAGTTGGGTCCAAGATGACATTAACTAGTGCATGGATCAGTTGAGTTGTTTGACAGTGAGTTATGTGTAGAGCTGATGAAGGAATCACTTTTGGTGAAACATGATATTAGGAGCTTGGAGGTGGGCTGAGTGATCATAGCTCACTCAATGTGATGCAAAAGAGATCATGAATCATTTCAACTTAGGATGGTTACGGTGTTGGAAGAACTCACCTTGACGGCCAAGCCAGAACTAAGACAGACGAGCTCATGATGGAAATGGCTCAGACATAGAATGGAGATCGGGGAAGGTAAGCTTGACTTTCTCAATGAAGAGCTCATTTTGGAGCTTGATGACTTCAGTAGGTGGCTCAGAACTCAGTGATAGTTGTGGCGATGTGATAATACTCATGGAGTAGCTTGAGCCCAACTCAGGGAGTTGTCTCGGTGAGCCAACCATCGAGTTGGACTCATTTTTGACCTTTTCTTCATGACCCCTTCCTCTTCGATTCAAACTGGTCAATGAGGGGCCCACCATAATAGTAATTAAATTAATATTTTTATTTAAATATTTTAATAGTAATATTTATTATTATTATTTAAATATTCTTTTAATTAATTGTAAAGAATAAGTCAAAACCGGGCATTAATGACACATGATGGAACCTTCTAAAGTGGTTCAACTAACTGTAATAGATGAAGCATCACGTGCCTTCAGTTTAGGAATGTAATTATGACCTTTCCTCTTCTCTCTCACATATTCTTCTATAAATGTAAGTTGGAAGCTCATTTTCAAGGGGTTCCAACAGTTCAGATAGGTTGGAAAGTTAGACGTCTTAGGAAAGTTCAATTTTCAAGAGTCCTCTCTCTTCTACAAGTTGTTCTTGTGTGTTGAGAGAAATTTGAAGCCTCCTCTTCAATATTGTAATGAAAACCATTGCCTCTTCTGAATGTACAATGCATTGTGCACGTTATTGAAGTAATAAAAGTGTGTGTTTTGTGACTAATCTCAATCCTTTCATCCTTCTATACTTCTTTGTGCCTTTTTCTCATGCTTGTAGGTACACTGTGCAAGTTCGTATTTATATTGTAGGTTATTTGAGTTCTGTGCTTATTGAGTGGTGGAGTACTATATGCAGTTGAGTTTTGGTGTTCATTCACCCTTCTTAAGTTCATCCTTCTTCATTGGGAAATTGATATATTGCTATGTCTGATCAAGTTTAACATTGTACCCTCTCTAAGTTGTAGTAGGTGAAGTTGACCTGTGGTGCACACAACCTATTCAAATTAACCCTTCCTAAGTCTAGAAACACCCCTTTATTTGGTGCATCACCATCCCTACTATAGTTTCATTTCCGTAAATCTCTTTCCCTAAAACCCCATGAAAATGTTAGCATAGGACTAGATAGCCCTTTTATTACACTATGAGTAGTACAACACTTAGTTTAGGAAGAGGAAGTTGGCCTTCTCCAGAGGTTCACCTTGAGCCTAAGTCCCATAGCTTGAGAGGTGATCCCATGTGTCCCAATCACACCGAACGTGCTGATCACATTTTGGCCATTTGGAGGGTGTAGTGATCTGGCGACAACATGTCCTTTTGAATAAATTCCAAGAACTTGGAGGAGATATTGAAGCACAAAATGGGAAATTTATTAAAAGTTCATTATAATCCATGTAAATTTGGTAATGGTTATGTCTATTATGACAATGGAAATGGAGAGGTTATAGTTTACTTACAAGCAGATTTGGTACTCCAAAGAAAAAAGAATTTCAAATTAGATTCAATCATCAAGGAGATTGAATTTTAAATGAGGTATTTGAAGGATGAATTGGTGTAGGTATCCAAAAAGTTGAATTATTTTTAAAAGTTTGAGAAGAGATCTGAGGCTCTAAATTGTATCATGAATGGTCCAAGGACACAAGATGATAAGAAGTTTGTAATTCCTAGTCATGAAGCAACCCCTAGTTCTAAAGAATTTTTCTATTCCAAGAAGGTATAATTCAAGAGTAATTAAAGGTCTAATAATATCAAGTGACCTAATGCAATGAGGTATGAAAAGTATTTTCATGGTTATTGTGATGCTTGTCATGAATTTTTTCATAGGGAAAGGGAATGTGAGAGAATGTTCTCAAGGAATAAGTATTAATGGGATTGTGAATGCTCCTTCAATGGATATTTTTAAACATGCAATTAATATGGTTATAAGGATATGGATTTTAGTTGGAACCTCATCTCATACTATTCAAGAGGTAAGATTAATGTTGTGTGTTATGATTGTTAGACTACTAGTCATATAGAAAGATTTTGTCTTGATAGGTCATCTAGACAAAATAAGAATGTTCAAGAAGGAAGACAAGTTAAAAATGTGTACACCAAAAGATCTAAATCTATGATTGAAATGAAGTATGAGCCAAATCATGTTATAATAATATATTTTTAAGACAAGGAACCAAAAACAGTCAAGACATTTACGAAATTTTATCATGAAGATATAGTTAAAGAGGATGAATCAAAAGGAAGTGGATCATAACATGAAGTCTAATCCTATAAATTCAATCAAATAAGTTTAAATCTTAATCAAGAATCCAAATGATGTAGACAAGGATAAGAAGTAAAATATCAATATAGTCAAGCCTAATTCTTATATGTCTACAAGAAAAGGAGGATTGTTATCTCTAATTGAGAATAAGCATGTGGTTGAAAAAACCATATGTGTTTAAAAAGTTTCCAATCTATAGAAGAAGGTAAGGTAGATGCAATCATCAAGCCTAATGTGTCTAATAAGATCAATAGGACCTTAAAGGATAATTGTAAGTAATATGAGAAGAAGGACATCAAGATTTGGGAATCTCCTGAGTTTGTATTGTTATGGTGCCCTAAGAAGCATGGGGTGTCTTCATTAGGCTTCATGAAGAAATTCATCAGTTATAGAATAAATGAAGGTGTTTGGTCATTTAATACAATTTTTTAAAGGACTATAAAGGTATGGAGACTCTTGAAAGGTATAAAGAGGTATGTGCCATGAAGGTTTATAGGTATGAATGAATGAACTAAATCCTGTATGGAATAGTAATAGTCTTAAGGTTAGTAGGTGTTCCTATAAGAATGTATGAGGTTGTATTGGACTATCATGAAAGATGATTTAAGGATATTTGAAGGTTTTTAAGAAAGTAGTAGATTTATTGTTAGATACTTTAAAAGTTTATAGGGTATGAAAAAGGCCTATCTCAAAAATACCTAAGTGGCAATATCAAAATTAGTATGCTAACTATATGAAGGAACTTTGTAACATTTTTAGTAAATGAATACAAAGATATAGTCTTGAAGCATGGTAAGTTAGTTTGTTAATAATGTTAAAGATAAACTTGTTCCAATAAGTCTCTAAGGTTATAGAAAGCATGATCCAAGGAGAGTTTGGTTGTTCTAAGGAAAGGGAGTCATATCATGGATGAGTTAAAAACAAAGGAATGATTCAATAGGATGCCAATAAAGTCATGAAGACATGGTATCTAATGGAAATATTTGAAATAAATACATAATCCGAGGTTGAGCCCCTAAAGTGTACATGAGGATCTACGATAGTGTATTCTAAGCTTGAAAAATGTTTGACCTTGGCATAGTTTGGTCAATCTATGTTTGAAAATGTTGACCGAGGTATGTTTGTATTATGTCATGATATTATGGTTCTTATTTGATGTGAAGTGTACTAGTGTTTTTTAAAAGGTTGGTTTCATATAGAATTTTTCACGTAAAGATGGTTAAGGTAGTTTATGTTTTAAATCATGGTACAATTTTGAAGGTGTGTCAATTTTTGTTGTATGTTATCTCCTTTTCTTAAGGTTTGATTTTCTTTGATTTCAAGAAGGATTACTTATTATAAGAAGTAGGTGTTTGATCATGGTATCATGAAAATTTGAGTTTTTTCTACATGAATAAGGTTTGTTGGAACTTTGTATGGATCAGGAAATTAAATGAACAAGTCAGTAAAAGATATAGTGGAAGAGTATAGTTGGGTGAAAGACCAAATCAGGTTTTGAAGATCAAACAATATAAGTATAGTCTCAGGGGGAGAAAATATTTTTCTCACCATTATGCAAGGTTCAAGAAGAAGGTCTAAAACAAGTCTGGAGACAATAATCTTTAGAATTCCATGTAGTCTAACTACCTCCTTGAAAAATAAATTAGCCACATGAGTAGCATCATTAGTTTTTATACATGGTATGAAGGGGGACATCTTTGAAAATATGTCTACTACCACAAAAATTGAATCATTTCCACCTTGAGTTCTTGGTAGACCTAATATAAAGTCTATTCTAATTGAATCCCACAGTCTATTAGGCATCGGTAAATGCTGATACAAACTTGCATTAGTGATTTTTCCTTTATAAAATTGACAAACCTTACATATTTCAAGAAACTTCCTTACATATACTTGCATTTTTTTTCCAAAAATAATGAGTGTTTAGGTGTGTCAAAGTATTATCATTACACAAATGACATGTTAAGCTTACACAATGCTTCTCTCTGATCATATTTTATCTCATAGATATCTTTTGAACACATAATTGCACTCCGTTAAACAACAAACCATCTTGTCTCATATAATATATCCATGTCTCCTTATTTTGAAAAGTAGGATACTTATAAGCTTCATATACTTCCTTGAAGTCAAGAACAACCTCATAGAGTTCCTTAAGTGCTTATATTCCTCTACTTTCAAATTGAATATCTATAATCAGAAAAAATCTCATGCTTAATGCATCTTATACTTTTTTAGTTTTTCCTTTTTGTCTTTTATAACAAAAGTGAAGTTTTTAAAACACTCCATCAAATTCATGTGCCTCTAACTTAGCTTGGGCTAGATGGTTATGAACTATAGTTCTTGATTATTTATACATATTACAAACTCCTTTGAAATTAGATAATTCCTCCACTTCCTCAAATATTGAGCCATAACATAAAACTTCAAGTCATAAATATAATATCTCTTTTTCTTCATTAAAATTATCACTAGGATGGATCTTATGGCCACTCCACTTAGAAAATCCCATTGAAATCAGAAAGTGTTGACATTGGTTTCTCTGTAATTTTATTCTACAAAACTGAAAACTTTTCTTAGCCATATCAATCCACAAAATATTCTTCTTATCTTCCCTAATTGTATCATAATGAGAGTACAAATACCATTAAAATTTCTATAAAAACTAATCAAACCGTGGAAATTTTTTACCTCATATGTTGTTTTATGAGTTTTCCATTCAACAATATTTTTCACCTTGTCTTGGTCCATCTTTATCACACCCCATGAAACTAAAAAATCCTAGATACACCAGCTCTCTTTTCATAAACGAAATCTTATTAATATTAATCAACAACTTATATTCTTAAAATATTTGTAATAAATTCCTAATATGTTGAAATATTTGTACTTCCTTTTTTGAACTATAAACTATAATATCATCCAAATATACAATAAAAAAATTACCAATGAAATGTTTTTAGACTTCATTCATAAGTCTCATGAATGTACTAGGAGCATTAGTTAGGAAAAATGGAATGAAAATCCATTCATATATTCCTGCATTGGTTTTGAAAGTGGTCTTCCATTCATCTTCCTCTCTTATCCTTATCTAATAGTAGTCACTCTTAAAATCAATTTTAGAAAAATAGGTAGCACCACTCAAACAATCCATCAATTCTTCAAACTATGGCAATAGAAACATGCACCTTATGATAATGTTTTCAATTACTCTAGAATATATGCACATTCTCTCATATCCCTCTTTCTTAGTCACTAGAAAAGTTTGTATTACACATGGACTAATACTTTCCTTAATCACCCATTTATCCAAAATTTCTTGTATTTTCTTCTTGATTTCAACCTTTTCTTGAGGAGTCATCTTATAAGAAGTTTTGTTAGGTAAATTTATACTTGGAATGAGGTAAATGTGATGAATAATATTTCTTATTAGGGGAAAATCATTATGAAATGTTAGGAAATAAGGGATAAAATATGCAGAACAATCCCACTCAGAATCACAATAATAGAAACTAATATGTATAAAATATTACAGATCTGAAATAAAAGTGTAGAATAAAAAATACCACAACAAAAAGAGATAGTATTTAACAGGGTTCACTTAATTTGGGCTACTTCCACCAAGAATCACTTGCTTATATTTTATTACAAGCCACCTCTCTCTCAATACAATACCTAGATCTGTTTGGATCTATACTAAAAAAAACTCTATAGAATTCACACTTGAACTCAAACACATCTCCAATGTTATAAAACCCTACCATATACACGAAAAAGCACACAGTTAGGAAACTACATGAGTAGTTTCACAATAGTGTGGGTACCAAAACTATCCCATAAACCTATGGGTAAAAAAATTGCCCATATGAGAAGAGCATGTTTCCTAAGATATCAATATAATTTATCTCCATGGAGAGAAAAATATGGATAGTGTACAACACTTTTAGTGTACAGTCTTCAAAAATTCCACATATGAAAACAAGATCCACAACATAACAATATCCCACTTAGAGAGTAGTTTTCCTCTGAGAAAACTTCTCATCCCTTCACTTTCGTCTGTGAAGACCAACCAAAGCTGAACATAGGTTCAAATTCTTCCTTGTGACCACCTTGGTCATCATATCTATAGGATTCTGACTGGTATGCATCTTCTCCAACTTCAAATTCTCTTTTACCAATTTTTTCCTAATGAAATGGTACCTTGACTGTATATGATTCATCCTAGAGTTGAAAATAGATTCCTTATCTAGGTGTATAGAACTATGAATATCACTATGCAACTTCCCTTCCTCCTATTTATGCCCCAAATTCTCAAGCAGTTGTAACCAAATCACCTCTTTACTTACCTCTTTGGTAGAAAAAAATTCAGACTCTGTGGGTGACAAAGCCACCAGATTATATAGTCATGAAATCCATCTCACTGTTGTCCCACCTACAGTGAAAATATAACTTTCCATGCTCCTCATGATGTCTACATATCTAGCCATATCTGAATCTACATAACCATGCAAAATGGTGTTTGATCCACTGTAGCAATAAATTTCCCCATGGTGCCTCTCAAATACCGAAGGATCCAGTCTACTGCCTGCCAGTGATCTTTACCTAGATCACTCATAAATCTACTCATAGTTCCCATTGCATGGGAAATATCATGCCTAGTGCACACCATGACATACATAAAACTACCAACCACTGATGAGTAATTTACCTTGGACATCTGGTTTCTCTCTCGCTATGTCTTGGGACATTGGTCCTTTGATAACTTGAAATGGCTTGCCAAAGGAGTCCCAACTTGTTTAAAATCCTACATATTAAACCTCTCCAAGAAATTTTTAATGTACTCTTCTTGAGATAAATTCATCTTTCATTCCTTCCTATCCTCATAGCAAGGATTTGTTTGGCTGCCCCCAAATCCTTCATATCAAAGGAGTCACTTAGTTGCTTCTTGAGTACTTTTATTTCGTGCATGTTTTTTCCTACAACCAACATGTCATCCACATACAAACATATGATAATATAACTGTCATCGTGAAATTTCATTTTGTACATGTAATTATCAGAATGGCATCTAATATAACATTTCTCCAACATGAAGCTATCAAATTTCTTAAACCATTGACGTGGAGCTTGTTTCAAGCCATACAATCTCTTCTTCAATTTACCCACCATCTCCTCTTTACCTTTGACCTCATAACCCTCTCGTTGTTGCATATATACTTCCTCCTCCAAATCACAATGGAGAAATGTAGTCTTTACATCAAGCTATTCTAAGTACAAGTCTTCTGCTACCACTATTCCAAGAATAGTTCTAATAGAAATCATTTTTACTACAGGATACAAAATCTGATCAACATCTATACCCTTTTTCTATGAAAACCCCTTGACCACCAACTGGGCCTTGTATCTTTTCTTGCCTCCTTCTTCTTCTTTAAATATGTACACCCACTTATTCTACAATGATATTTTTCCTTTAGGTAGCTTTGTCGAATCCCAAGTTTGGTTCTCCATGAGAGATTGATGCTCCTCATTCATGGCCTACTCCCACTTCTTCTTGGTGACTACCTGCACTGCTTCATCAAATCTCTATAGATATCCACTGTTAGTGAATAATAAATAACAAAGAGAAGGAGAAAAATGATCAGGTTATCTTCTTACCCTAGAAGACCTCCTCAATATAGGAGTTTGGGGTCCTTGTTGAGTAGCTTCCTGAATTGATTCATGTGTCACTTTCTCATCCCAAATACCCTTTACCACTACATATTATTTCTTTGATTCTTCCATTTTTTCCTACAACTATTCCTTATACGTAAATTTATTATTAAAGACAACATTCCTAGATCGAATGATTTTCTTGTCCTTAATACTCTAACATTTATATCCTAATTCATCACCACCATAACTAATGAAAGTGCATTTTTCTAATTTAGCCTCTAGCTTTGTCCTATCATCCTTGTCAATATGAAAAAATAACTCACATCCAAAGACTCTAAGAAATGAGTAATCAAATTTCTTACCATACGAAGCCTCCTCAGGTATTCCTCCATCTAAGGCACTTGAAGGTCCTCTGCTTATCAAGTACATAGCTCTGTTCACCACATCTGCCAAAAAAGAAAGAGGCATTCTTGCATGTAACCACATGCTCCTAGCATGTTCCATTATTATCCCATTCATACTTTTTGAAACCCCATTATACCGTGGAGTTCCTGAAACCATTTTTTTCCTACGGATTCCATTCATAGAGCAATAATCATCAAAATCATTGTTGCAATACTCCCCTCCATTATCTAACCTAAGACATTTTAGCTTAATACCTATTTCATTCTCTACCAAGGCTTTCCATTTAACAAAGGTGTGAAATACATCAGATTTATTTCTAATATAATATACCCAAACTTTCCTTGTTGCATCATTAATAAAAGTAACATAATAATTTTAACCCCTAAGAGATGATACCTGAGCTGACCCCCACACATCAGAATCTACCAGCTCCAACTTACTCTCTTTCTTTATAGGTCCTACCTTTAGAAACATTACTCACTTCTATTTCCCATATACACATTCCTCACACAACACCAAAATTGTTTGTGTATATTCAGGAAAATCCTTCTTTATGATCTCCATTCCCTTATGGCTCATATGACTGAGTATATAGTGCCACAATGTTGTATCTACTTTTGAAGCCACAAGATTACAAACATTAGTGCTATCAATGGTTAAATACAAGGTTCAAACCTTCTTACCTCTTACCACCACAAGAGCACACTTGGTAACCTTCCAAGAGTCCGCTGTAAATATCACAATATAACCATCACTTCCCAATTACCCCATCGATATCAAATTTTGTCTTAATGTAGGCACATGTCTGACATCATTCAATATCCATGTATTCCCATTCTTCATATTAACCTAAATAAAATCTTTTCCAACTATTCTGCAAGGCTCATCATCATCAAGAAAAATATGGCCAAAATCCCTTTGAACATAATCAACAAAATAATGCCTATGTGGAGTAGTATGGAAAGAATCCCTCGAATCTAAAACCCATGATTCAAAAGTATTAGGTAAAGAAAGAATCAAAGCATCTTGACATACATTACCCATTTCCACATTTACCTCCTTTTTTCTTCATGTTGTTTCTTCTTATCCCGAAGCTCCCAACAATCATTATTTGCATGCTGAGACTTTCCACAGTGCCAGAATACCATCTTGCTTTTGGATTTTTACCTCTCCCAATATTTTGATTTTCCATAGCTTCCTCTATTCTTTTGTCTCCCTCTAGTTTCCATTGTTAAAGCATTCCCTAAAGTAGAAGATTCCACAAAGCTTTTTCTTTACATTTCCTCACTTAGAATTACCCCTACAAAATCCTCAAAATTCAAAGTCAAGTTAGCTAGAACCGAGTTGTTTACCACCATTACCAAGCTATTCCAACTCTCAAGTAAAGCGAATATAATTACTAAAGTGATAACTTATTCATCAAATTCTATTATAAATAAAGCTAGCATATTTACAACTGTATTAAAATCATTCAAATAATCTGTTACTGAACCAATCTCAGACATCTTCATATAAAATGATGTTTTCATTGAAAAAATATTTTTAGAGGCAGAGGGTTTTTGATATAACTTCCATAATGCATCCATCAGTTCTTTTGTAGTCTTTTCCTTTGAAAAATTAAATAATACTAAAAATTCAAGACAGTGGGATTGTCCAAATTGCCTTCCTATCCAGAAAATCCCATTCTGCATTCATCATGCTTGAGGGTTTGGTTCTTTTTCCAGACAATGAAATATAAAGATCCTTATAATAAAGGTAATCTTCCATCTACATCTTCCAAAGACTGAAATTATTCCCATTGAATTTATCAACCCTTGATCTTCCATCATCTACCATAGCTCCCACTCAAGCTAAAACTTTCCCTACGATTCAACACTTCAACAAACCAACCCATTCTCTGATACCAATTGTTAGGAAATAAGGGATAAAATATGTGGAACAATCCCACTCAGAGTCACAATAATAGAAACTAATATGCAGAAAATATTAGAGATCTGAAATAAAAGTGTAGAATAGAAAAGAACACAACACAAAGAGACATTATTTAACGTGGTTTACCCAATTTGTGCTATGTCCACTAAGAGTCACTTTCTTATATTTTATTACAAACCACCTCTCTCTCAATACAATACCCAGATCTATCTGGAGCTATGCTAAAAAACTCTACATAATTAACACTTGAACTCACACACATATACAATGTTATCAAGCCCTACCATATTCACAAAAAGCACACAAATAGGCAGCCGCATGAGTAGTTTTATAATACCGTGGGTACCAAAAACATGGGCCAAAATGGTCCCATAAACCTATGGGTCAAAAATCCCACCCATATGAGAAGAGCACATTTCCTGAGATATCAGGCACATTTTTCAAGTGATAAAATTTTGGATAGTGTACAATAATTTTAGTGTATAGTATTCAACACTTCCACACATGAAAACATGCTCCACAACATAACAGGAAACTAATCTACCACAATATAAAAAAATTCTCCCAATATATCTTATATTTATCGAGGTAGTTCATGCTATTTATTGGCTATCATAACAGTCTTTGGTTTCATTATAACTCCAAAAACCATCCAACCTCCCTTCATATTAGCCAAAAATTCCTTTTCACTTACCATCGTCATACTTGAACTAGTTCCTTTCTCATTGTATTCTTCACTTAAAGGTAGCAAAGTGTGGATCACAACATCTTTTTACAAGGTATACAAATTTTTTCTACCATCATGAGTAGTCTTCCTATCATACTACCAAGGTCTTCCTAAAAGTACATGGAAAACATCCATTGACATTATATCAAATATCACTCTATCCTTATATCCTCTAATATGAAAATCCATCCAACATTACTCACTCACTAGAACTTGTTTTCCTTTTTGAAGCCAAGAAACCTTATAAGGTTTAGGATGTGGTATTTTTTTCAAGCCAAGTTTTTCTATCATTCTAATGACACCAAATTAGTTTGACAGTCACTACGTAGAAACTTGGCCTTAATCTTTGATACCATTTTTTCCCATGATTTGTAGCCTTTTGTTACCCATTTAATAGCTATGCATGTTGGAAATTCATTTAGATAGATATGAATGCTCACCCGAAGCACGAACAACCACCAAGTCCCTCCTATTTTATGAATAACAATGTGTTATCATTCATAATCATCATATGGATAACTAAGAAACCATTCACATACATATGTTTAGCCTAACCTTGGAAATTTGAAAACACATATAATAAGGAAGATACTTAATTAATGTAAACAAAAATTAAGATCAACTGCACCATTAAGAAACCATCTTCAGTCATGTCAAATATTATTATCGAACCATAATTATCCATTACAAACCAGAATCCATTACATCAAAAAAGTTGAATACATATAACAGTCATAACAATAGTGTGAGAACCATATGTGTAACCATCAATCCTTAACTCTATATCACAATAACATAACTTTACTAGAATACATACGCTATATCCACTCTCTCTATCTCTCTCTAGATATCTTAAACAATGACACACATTAGATATATATAAGGGTGGGGACTTTCCCTTCACTGCCCATGCACTCTCCTAATAATAGACATGTTAAAAAAATAAGTTGCATGCTTTTACAAAGGATGCTAATAATATATTATCCTATTTATAAAAATTGATTTAATCCTAATATTAGCTTGATCCATGCATTTAATTTATCTCTATCTTCATGTTCTTTCGTTTCCCTTGTTTGGTTGCGAAGTCTCCGTGTTTTTCTCTTTTTTTAGCTATTTACTTGGGCAACACTACAACTCTGCTTTCTATTTTTATCCTTTCTGGGAAAATTGGCTAAGTCTTCTTTCTCTTGCATCTATGCATGTAGCCTCATGTGCTAACCCATGGTACCTATGAACATGCCTCGTGTGCACTACCTTGTTCTCTTACGTGTGTTATTTCTTATGTGTAATATTTTATACTTCTTGGATCCTTAGTTAATTTCTCCAACCAACATTACCCCACACTAGGTATATTATACACCCTCAAAAATAAAGAATCAAATAATACTCCGCAAGAATCAATAAAAGAATATGCATAATAAAAATATGATGGAATATACCCAAAAAATGAAAGAATGTATAGGCACACACTTATCTCTACTCTTGAGATGACTGCAACAGTTTAGGGAACTCTACATTGAGGGTGTTTTCCAACTTCTTCCATTCTATTAACTCCTTAATAGCTGCATCTCGAACTATCCTAGAAATCTATGACACCTGTGCTTGGTCCATACTCTCATCCTTCTCCTTTAGTTCTCTCATAATCCCATTAATGCATGAGATCACCCGTTCGAATACATCCATCCTTTGTGCTACCAATGACTTGATCTCTTTAAGCCTCATGTTAATGGCTTCTCTAAAAGTTTTGAGAGCCTCTTACTTCCTTAAAATCTCAACTGTTATATCCTCTCACCCAATCTTCTCATTTTTCTTAACCTCTTACTCCCGTTTCACCTCATTCTCCTTCTTAATAGTGTAGGATTTCAAGATGGGGTCAGGGTCTTGGAAATTTTTGAACACCAACCTACCTTTTTAAGCTCATCCTTCAAGGTGGTGTTCAATGCCTTATATTCTACTATTTTTCATGCTACTATTTCCTCGTTTCTCTTCTGCATTGCAACCAATTCTTCTTCTGAAGGCCTCTACTCATACTTCTGCTCTATTAGTAGCATTCCTACCAGATCCTCTAAGTAATGCAGTTTTTTTGGGTATTCATCTTGAGAATTTTCTCCCAGGTATTTTCACACCGCAGTAATGGATTCTACAATATATATAGCCATTATGAATGGATAATTCACACATTTTTTATACCTTATCCTACGCCTCAGTGATTTATTACACTTATTGTTCTTTATTCTTTTTATCTTCAATAAACACCCTAAGAGTTTCCCCTCTATTCAAATTTTTTTTGAGCCACTTCTAATGCCATCTTATTTAATGCATTACTAACATGTTCATCAATTAACATGGTGGTCTTTAGAGTCACATGGGTTTTTTGCAGTTCCTTATTCATTATGTGACTTACACATGTTGTGTCATTAATGTCAAACTCAGACTCCTCCATGTGGGTTTTCATGCTCCATAAGAGAATCTTCTTGGTGTGTATGGTCACACCTTTAGGATTAATAATCTCCCATCCACACACTTTATCCATTGGTATAGTGTTTTGAAATATTGTATGCAACACCTTAGATTGATCATTAATATAGCTTACTTGCGGTGTGCACAATACCTCATCCCTTATCTTTCTTCCTCTGGTGCACTTTTCGATTGGTACCTACTTATCTCCACTTGTTCTTGCACCACTTGATCTCTACTTGAAGAACCCACATCTTCTACCAGCTCATCCTCTCCCTTTCCTTCCTCTTCCCCTCACGTGGTCCCTTCCTCATGCAAACTAGGAAACCCTACATCATTTTTTACATCATCACTCTTAGCCTCTTCCTCATCCTCCACATTAGGAATGATTGGAGTCTCCTCATCATGTGTAGCCTCTTCTTCTAACCTTTACTCATCACTATCTCCTTTCATCACCATCCTTTTCCTTCTCCTTGCTAGAGGGTTCTTCTTTTCTACACTCAGGTTGGGTGGAGTGAACCTTGGTGATTTCCTCATAGGTTCTGAGGTCCCTGTACCATTGTCTTGACATTTTTTCATTATTTTCAAATTTATCCTATGGCCCTGATTGAGCGCAAGGCTAGCCTCTTTATTTTTCTCCTCCTCCTCCTCCTCTTCCACATTCTTATTCTTTTCTTCTTATTCTTCTTTCCTTGGAGGAGTAACCTCGTGCATCCTCTTTGTGCACATAATCTGTTTACCTTTAGGTGGTGGTGGAAATGGAATGTCCTTTGCATCCACATACTTCCCATCAACCACTATAGGCTTCAAGTAGATATATACCCTTGTGTCTTATTTCTTTCCCATAATAAGAGTTTGAGGTGTAATATCTATATCATCAGAATCTATTGTTTCCACATATGTTGTCACATCCCGTAATTTTGGCTTGTTTTATCGTAAGGATAAGTTAAAAGATGTGGTCCAGTGGTTAATGAGAGCTAGGGAATATGATTTTTTGAGTAAATAAGTATGTAGCTACACATACATGTGTATCTTGAAAAGGATATACACACTTACATGTAGTTACATGTGAAACTGCACAATAACACTTATTGCTTAGTGTTCGTAAATCAATTAGCATTTATGATGTATTCTTGTTGTTTCTTTGGTGGTCACATGTATTTACCTTTCTCAGGTATGATGATTCGGTACATGATGTATTGATTGGGTATTAGTAATGATTAATGTAGTGCACCATGCTATGTTATGTTATATGAGTTATCAACCTAGCAAAAACTAATGACTCAACACATTGGTGGACTGTTGGTTGCTGTAACTAGCTTGGATGTTTACTATTCATGATGACTTCTCAATAGTGATAAATCAGCTACATGACTATACTTACCATGTTGAGTATGATGATTTCAATGTATTGGATAAATTTATTTATTATTGTAATTGTTATTGATATTGGTACATCTCACTTGCTGGAAATAATGAATTGTAATTATGATGAATTTATACTTAGTTGTAACACATTATCTTGGAATTTGGAAATAATTGTGAATGTTTGAAATTTATAACTCTTTTGATGTTATGACAGTCATTGATCATGAAGAAATATGATGGCTCATAGCAAGGTCAGGTAAATTTTATGATCGTCTAAGTAATTGTTTAAGAAGTTGATGTAATGAACCGTTTATCAGTAATATTGTTAGACTTGGGTAAAATTATTGCAAGGTAAGATTAAATAAATTTTATTGATTTATGGTTACATATTAGGATTAATATAAAAATTATACCTATGGTTAACTACTTTATCTCTGGAAGTGTTGATCCAATGATCATAGTGATCAAACTATGCATTAAAATGAAAATTGTTAGTTTACATATAGTCTTGGACCAATCGTAACACTGAGGTAAGAAAACATTTATCACATTTAATGATGCTAGTCTTAGATCATATAAAAAACATATAAGGGATATAACATTGGATGGATAAACCCATAGTTATGGCAATGATTGTTTAAATTAGATAACGTCAAAATCAATTGACTTGGGAAAATGAGTTATAAGGTTTGATATTGTTTAAAAAGTTGTGTTTGACCAACTGTATGGCTTGGATCATTTTTTAAAATATATAATGTCATGGGCTGAGTTTTATTGGATCATAGTTGATCGCAAGCCAATTTTGTGTTTCATTAGAAATGCTATTAACTAATATTTGGTCGGAAGGACCCAAGCTATATTTGATTAATAAAATTTTGTTGAAATTTTTAATGGGCCATTATCTAACCTAAGAAAAATTAAAGTTTTAATTACAAATTAACCTTTGATCGATTGAAGAGGACCTCCATTCAAGTTTGAAAAGGTAGTGGTTATTGCTAAGTTTATCCAAAAATTTGGGAGGGAAAATTTGGCTGTGGTACTCGCAATAGTACCATCATGTATTGAATGACATTAAATCACCTCCATACAAGAAAGAAGCTTATCAAGGAAGCTATTGAGGGATATGGGTATTTTTGGTTTTCATTTTTATCTTGCTATCTTTTCTCACTCTTTCGAGCTTTGTATGTAAAATTGATAACTCTAGATTTAACTTGGTTAATTGGAAGTAATGAATGGAATATTTTTAGTAAACCGTTCATAATCAAATAGTGGATATTTCAAGGGGACTATCAATGGGAGCTATTACATTTATAATGATTTTTTTCTATGATCTGGGACATTTATCTTCTTTGAAATTAAAGGCAAATTTTCAGAGTTTGCTTGTGAGACCCTGTGAGGAATTTCTTGCTACTTAGCTTGCCTTAGGGAAAAGTTAGAAATAATGTTTCGTGAAGGATTTTATGTTCTATTTCAGGAATGAATCATTTATCTCTCCTTCTTTGTGGTTTATTTGTTATAATGCATGCATGGTATAAGTCTATGTAATATATGATATTTTTTGGAACTGTGTGAATAGTTAAAAGATATAGTTTAGGATTATTTTTATAGCTGATGTTTCTAGGTATGGTTAATGTCTAGGTTTGTTTATTTTCAGATTTACGAGCATGTCTATTTTCTTTTAAAAATTATGAAGAAAACACATTTGTCAGTACAATATAAATCTGTTTGTGTAAGTTATGTGGGTCTCTTATATGTATTTTGATTACCCAAAATAAGTAAGAATAAATATAAATGTACATTTATTTATCTTTGCATGCTTGGAGATTTTTTGTCGGTTTGGTTTAGGGTTGAATCAATCATTATCTTTGGTTTAAATAAAATCTTAAACCTAGTTGGGTTAAATGATTTAGTGCCTATATTCTACAAGTTGACATATATACAGTTGAACTCATAGTATAAACCTTCATTCTTAGGAAACTACGCGTAAAATTTTGATGTTTTTGTTTGAAGGCTAAGCGGGAGTTATGATCTTAATGCCTAATTTAGTTAACGAAAATAAATATAGAGATCTATGTATATTAAGGAAGTTTGGATGTAGAATGATGCTTTTATGAGCTTGAGATGACATAGATTCATGCTAAAAGATTCTTAGGGAAATCCGTTACAAAATAAGTTAAATTTTGTTTTTAATGATTTCGATTGTGTGGGTTTTGATTAATCGTTAGGGAATGATTGTATTACTAAGTAGTCAAATAGGTCAAAGGCATTATCATGGCTCTTTTTAAATAAGTTAAGGAACATTGTGGTATGGTTTATGAAGGTTAAGGTAAATCAAATTGTTTAAGGTATTTGTTTATTTTCCTTGATATGATCGATTTACTATTTACTCTCTCTTCTTGAAGTGTGAAGTACATATTCCTAAGTGATCATATATGATTTACATATCATAGAATGAAAAAGTTAAATGTATATTGTTTGTTGTTTAAAAATTAATAAGGGAATCTGTATTTCTATTGATATATTATATCTTTGACCTAGAGGTAGTGTGTAGCATCGTTAATAATCTTAATGCAAAATGATGTCTGGTAGCATAAGTATATTGATTATCACTATTATTACATAGAAAGAATAAAGATCGGGTGATGAAATGCAAGGATAAACATATAATATATGGAAAATTACGAGACTTGTTTATTTAGTTTCATGTTTTCAATTATTAAATTATTGTTATTCTTAAATAATAGAGTGTGTCATAGAGTGTGGAATTACTTATGTGGAAGTAATATCAATATATTAGATAGGAATTCTATATCGGTCTCATTATCTTAGTTTTTATATATTCTAAACATGATTTGGTGAAATTTGTTCATCTACGTATTATATCAAACTAAACTATAAATATGTTAAGAACAATGTTTCATGTCATTTCTTGCAAACTGACCATGTACATTATTGTACTATAATATTTTCAGGTTGCGGTGTTTGCAAGTATTTATGAAAGAGTAAATAATGGATTATGACATACCTGTTCGAGATTTTATTGGTTTATTTGTTGTAATAAATATACATGAATTGGTTGAAGGAGAATGTATATTACTTTGCATATTATAATAAGGTGTTTAGAGGCATGTTGTAAGTTCTTATTGATTGAAATTTCATTATGTAATTTAAACGAGGTTTTGACCTCCATTTCATGAATATATGTTGTTGTTATTATAACACACCTTGTTTTTTACAAAGTGATATAATGCCAAAATTACAGCAAAATATGAACGTGTTATGAAAAGAAAAATTTAATGATTAATTTCATTATGATTTGTTTATTGTCATATATTATATGAGACAAAAAAAAATGATAAACATAACGATACTATCAAGATACATTTGCAAATTATTTAATATGGCAACACATATAATTATATATTAAAAGATATATAAACAATGATAAATCGTATGTTCAATGATTAATCATATAATAATTTAGGAAACCTATTATTGTGATAATGCAAAAGGGATAGTGATAACAGATGATATCTCACTATTATGTTGTGATTTATAATCACTAACAAATAATGCATAACGGGTTAAATGTACATTTCTTGTTATGATTATATAATTATGAATTAATAAAGATTGGGGGTACGTCTTGCAAGGAAATGTTGCATTAATTTGATGGAGCCAACTTGGAATGGATAAAATAAGGGTGAAAGTACGTGATGATGCAAGCCATCATGTAACTGCAACATTTCCCATAGGGATTCCAAGATGGTATAGTCAGTGTACTATAGTAGGGCTTGCGGGTCATAATTGTTACAAGTTATTAAATAAAAATATTAAAATATTTAAACAAAGGAAAATAATCTTGATACTATAAATGAGATGGTTGTGTGGTTAAATGGAAAGGACATGTTTCATGTGGCTTATGTGCAATCACAAAACTAGGCTTGCTAGCGTAATGCCAAAACTATGGCCATAGTATTGCAAATGAATGATTACATTGTCTATCACCACTTCTTCTTTTAAACTATGTCGTGAGTAGGAAGGTGAAACTAAAAAGATACACACATGATTCTTTATACCTTTAAAAATGTCTAACCAAATGATATACTAGGTATATTGTCTCGTGTAGAGCATTGAAAGGGGATAGAGTAGGATCTGAACCCTTACACATGGTTATAATAAGTTGTCAAGATGGATTATGAATATTAATTGATGTTGGATTAATTTTTTATAAGATATTAATCATTGAAGGAATAGTAAGTTGGATTTTAATTGTTGCATGTTAAAAATCATTGAAGGCATCAAGATAATTAACTAGGTAAATAAAAAATCCCTAGGTTTAAGGAAGCGTATTATTGAGGTGTTATATTTTGGTATCAAAGCTGAAGGTTACATCTCTTGGACATATTGGCTCCTTACATAAACAAAAAAAATTACTTTGCTAATTGAATAAAATGGATATGTGGAGGATGAACTATGAAGAATGAAATGGATCAGATTATGTTGTAGGTTTGGAAGTAAATGGGTTAGATAAAACTCTAACAGTCCTTAATGACACATGAAACTAGAAGGTTGTTGGGAGTAGTTGGTAAAGTGTTAAAATGATCAGTTAAGGTAAAATAACTTGAAATGATTGATGGTAATCAGTGAGGGAATCACTTGACTACTGGACTATCTTTTAATGATAGGTTTATGGAATGTTAAATCCAATATTAAATTAAACCCAAATAGGGCAGATGAAGTAGAAAACATGGATTGTCTACTATGGAAGTAGTGTGTAGAAAAGATAAAAAGGCTAAAAAAATATGTAATCAATTCCACCTCGTAATAAGAGAAAATAAATAAAATTAGCTCTTCTTTACCATTAAATATTAGGAAAAGGGTGATGGAAAATATATGGCAGTAAAAATGTGGACTGTCAAGAATAAAATAAAATTAAAACATGTTGTAATAACAAACTAGAGTTTGCATAACAATGCTGCTTGTGGTAAAAAAACATGGTTAGAAAGGACCTATTGAAGGATGTCTCAGATGATAAGGATACCACTATTATAAAGAAATTTACTAAAGGAAAAAGTTATTCCTAACAAATTATCAAGTAACATAAGTAGGAATTCTTGAAGCATCTCTAGTATAACACTAGTATGATTGTGTTTGTTGTATCTAATGAATAGCTGAAAGCTGAACGAGAAATATGATTTTTCTTTACCATATGAGTTTTTTAAAAATTGTAAACCTTTGTCTCTCAATGCAACAATGAAGTTGTTTAAAATTCATCACAGAAATTAGAGTTGTAATTGATTTCATTAAAGAACCTAGGCATAATGATTAATATAGTTTTTCTCGACATGAATCAATGATTTATTGGTTTAGAAAGAAAATAAATGCCTTGGAGGTATGCCAAAATAGTAAGCATACATGGCATAGAAAGGAAATTTCTCTTAAAAATGTAAGACTGATAGTAACAATGATTTAAAAATCTGAAACTAAGTTGTTATCACAAGTAGTAATTGAGTTTTAGGGATCAAGATAATGATTGTGTAGTCATTAGTCATCATGGTTTGTCTAACCAAAAATATGATGTATGATTTGAATAGGTATATTGGATAGTTTTTGCATGGGTAGCTATCCTTCTCTAGTATCTTTGTTTTAAATAATAAGCTATTTATTGGGTGAGGATAGATAATGGCATTATGTTTATCTATGGAATTTTTTCCACACATGATGTTTTATGAACTGGTTTTCATTATTTGACAAGTGATGAAATATGTGAATTAACATAGTCATTAATAGGGATCTTCTGTGTCAGTCATAGACTATCCTCCACCATTTTGATTGTATATTACCTTTATACAAAGAATTTTCTCACATTTGAGAAACCCTGTTAAAATGGTTATGACCGTGAGTTATGTACGAGATCTTTGTATCTAAAATATTTTACACCTTTAATAGAGGGAATTTTTGGAGTTTCTTTCCACTATGTATCTCCTTTACAATCTATCATGGGGATAGTAGGGCTATACAAATCACTTGAGATTTCCCAATCATAGTTGTGTTTTTAGGAAGGGTTGGAACGTCTTAATAGTTTTACCTTTCTGCTTGAAGTAGAGGATTTATTTTTTTCTTTTGGTTATGTCTTCATAGAAGAAATATGTGCTAACCTATTTTATATTTAGGAAATAGAAACTCAATTGTAGAATGGTCCTATAAAATAGCACTAGGATCACTCGCTTAAACTCTAAAGGAAACAAGTTAAGGAAATTACAGTAAGATTTTATGAAGAAGTGAAGAAATAGTTCTATAGATGATTGGTATATCTTTTGAATGTTTTCTAACCAAGCATTAATTCAAAATTGTTTTTAGGTATACATGATTCTAATACAAAAGAAATTAGTTGGGATTTCTAATACTAAAAAGGTATCGTTTAAGGGATGAGTGCAATTATGTTAACTAGTAAAGATCCATTTTGATATGGTGGTTGTTAATGTTTTCATATTTGGGAAATCTGATCAATATCTATTTGTAATAAACCATGATTGTCGTTTAAGTGTGGATGAATTTTTTATTAATTAATGTGTGATTAAAATGGAAGACAAGTAGGATCAAACAACATTAGGGAGGTGTGTTGAAATTTTTCTTCTGCATTATGTGTAATGAGGAAAGATCTAGTTTCCTTCGAGACCTATTAAAAAAGTGGGGGAATTTGATTTATGTATGAATTAAATGCAACCATCATGAAGTATTACTGAGTAAAGGATTACTTAGTTGTAACAGATTGAATGACCTTGACTATTAGGAAATAAGGATCATCTTATGATCTTTTGATCATTAAAATTTTAATGAATAAAAGTTGACTGTTTGAAGTAGGTATGTATAAACCACTTATAAGTGGTTAAAATAATCAAGTGTGCTTGCTCAAGGAAATATTATTTCTAAAAACTATGGGGAGGAAATGTTTTTGTGATGAGTGACAAGTTAGAAATGTCATTTCTTATGTCAAAGAAAACAAACAACGAAACTTGTTTTAAAGGTTCTGAATCCCAATAGGAACTCTTCTCCCTTCAAAACAACGAAACTACTATAAAATAGTTTAGTTACTACTTATGAAAGGTGAAAAATTGAAAGAGCATGAACAACATTATGCTCCCCACCAAATGGAACTTGTTTTCATAAAGTATGAATTGCAATACCTGAGGCAACACCTACTAAGAAGCTTCCAAAAATCATAAATCAAATTGAATGAGACTGAAATATAACTTCCCATATCCTAACTTTAATGCAAGGTGGAGAAATTGGCCGAAAAAATTTCCCAACATAAATTGGCAATGCTTACTTCAAAAAAATGAAAAAGAGATATTTTTGAGCCAAGGTATTTCGTGGTTAAGAAACCAAAAATACCACTAAATTGTGCAGCAAGGATGCCATAAATTGCCAATGGGATGTGCGTACTCCTTTGAAATTAAAATATTAATGATCCCCGTAGCCTCCAAAGTTATTTTAATCACCCAAAATGCCTAGGATGCATAAATTTTCCATACTATTGTGTAAAAGATGTGTTTTTGATAAAAACAAGTTTATTTAATAATATACTTGAAAGAGAATATTCATGGAATTATTTTTGCTAAAACCAGCTGGAAAAAGGAAAAAAATCGCTGATGCATTTAAAAAAATTGGGAATTGCACAAGACAAAGTATGGAAAGAAAAGTGTAATTATGAAACATAATAGCTTGGGGAGACTGGGTAGAGTTAAAAAACTGTGTTTTCCTTGTTTGTTTCAGCATTATATTATTTTTTTGACTATTTGTTACTTATATTAAATAATATTGCATGATATGACTGGGTGCAATGACAAACATTATGTCATATTTATGACTATGTGACAGTTTTTTTGGTTAAAAGGATATTACAACCAATAAAATTTGAAAATAGATAAGCTGAAATCTAGAAAATTGCAACTTTTTGATAAAGTTTTTTATTGTTCTCCTTAGCTATTGGATATAATTTTGTGTTTGAATTTTTTGATTTTGATTAATGAGTTAAAATAATCTAGACGATGCTTCATTAAGGGGGGAAGTATGTCACATCCCGCAATTTTGGCTTGTTTTGTTGTAAGGATAAGTTAAAATATGTGGAGTGGTTTACGAGAGCTAGAGAATAAGCCTTGTTGAGTAGCTATGTATGTAGCTACACATACATATGTGTATCTTGAAAAGGATATACACACTTACACGTAGTTTTATGCATAACTACACAATAGTGCTTGTTGTCCAACGTTTGTAAATCACTTAGCATTTATGATGTACTTTTTTTGTTGCTTTGGTGGTTACATGTATTTACCTTGCTTGGGTATGATGATTCGGTACATGATTTATTGATTGGGTATCAGTAATGATTAATGTAGTTTACCTTGCAATGTCATGTGATATGAGTTATCAACTTGGCAGAAAGTAATGACTTGGTATATTGGCGGACTGTTGGTTGTTGTAACTAGCTTCGATGTTTACTATTCATGATGATTTCTCAATAGTGATAAATCAGGTACATGAATGTACTTACCATGTTGAGTATGATGATTTTGATGCATTGGATACCTTGATTGATTTTTGTAACTGTTATTGATACTGGTACATCTCACTTGCTAGAAATCATGAATTGTAATTATGATGAATTTATACTTAGCTGTAAAGTATTATCTCAAAATTTGTAAATAATTATGAATGTTTAAAGGTTCTAACTCTTTTGATGTTATGATGGTCATTGATAATGAATAAATATGATGGATTGCAAAAAGAGTAGGTAAAGTTTATGGTCATCTAGGTAATTTTTTAAGAAGTTGATGTAATGAACCTTCTATTAGTAATATTTTTGGACTTGGGTAAAAGTATTGTAAGGTAAGATTAAATAAATTTTATTGATTTACGGTTACATACCGGGCTTAATATAAAAACTATACATATGGTTAACTAAATAAGCTCTGGAAGTGTTTATCTAATGATCGTAGTGATCACACTATGCATTAGAATGAAACTTATTCGTTTGCATATTGTCTTGGACCAATCATAACACTGAGGTAAGAAAACATTGATCAAATATAATGATGTTGATCTTAGACCATATACAACAAGATATAAGGGATATCATATTGGATGTCTAAGACCATATTTATGGAAATGATTGTTTGAATTGGATAATGTCAAACTCAATTGACTTGGGAAAATGAGTTATAAGGTTTGATATTGTTTACAAAGTGGTCTTTGACCAACTGTATGGCTTGGATCATTGTTTAAAATATTTAATGTTGTGGGATGAGTTTTATTGGATCATGGTTGATCCTAAGCCAATTTTTTGTTTCATTAGAAATGATGATAACTTAGATTTGGTCAAAAGGACCCAAGCTTTATATGTTATTGAAATTTAAATTAAGCCTTGACTGGCTTAGGATAACCCATGCAATGTTAAGCTTTTGATGGCTTCAACCAACCCAAGCTATATTTGACTAATAATTTTTTTTTATATTTTTAATGGGCCACTAACCGACCTATGAAAAATTAAAGTTTTAATTCTAAAATTATCTTTGACCGATCAAAGAGGGCCTCCATTTAAGTTTAGAAAAGTAGTGGTTATTTCTAAGTTTATATGGAAATTTGGGAGGGAAAATATGGTGGTGGTACTCACAGTAGTACCATCATGCATTGAATGATATTAACTCTCCATGGTAGAAGTGAGATGATTCTCGAGGAATATATTGAGGATCCAATATTGGTATTTTTTTTCATTTTTGTCTTGGTATCTTTTCTCACTCTTTCAAGATCTGTATGAAAAATTGATAACTCTAGATTTAACCTAGTTAAGTGAAAGTAATGAATGGAGTGTTTTTAGCAAACTACTCATAATCAAATAGTGGAGATTTTGAGGGGACTATTAATGGAAGCTGTTAGATTTATAATGATTTTTTTCCATGTTTTGGGACAATTATCTTCTTTGAAATTAAAGGAAAATTGATGCATGAACATCACTCCATTCTTATAAATAAGTCATGAAGACAAATTTGATCTTGATAGTTGTGCTAGTTGAGTCTTAGAGGCTTAGCTATCACTTAGGTTTGCTAATAAGTGTTTTGGCATTACAGAATTCAAATGAAGTATTTTCCCTCCATTTTTCAATTTTTGAATTTGAGGCCATTTTTGGCTTCTTGTAATATTTGAAAACATTCATGGAGCTTATAAACCATGTAAAGGATGGAAGGGAGGCATGATGTGAGTGAATTAGGATTTTAGGGATCTAAAGGTCATAATGTGAAGTCAAGGGCTTGATCTTTAGTTAAGGAACTAATGTTAAAACTCAAGTGACTCAAATGACCAATGGTTCTAAAGCCTAAAATTTAGTTAGAAGCTAGGGGAAAAGACTATATATTGTGAAATTGTAACTGAAATCCTCAGTCTATCCAAATTGAACCAATTTTGTAAAGTGTCAAATGGATATTAAAGGAAAAAAACTCAGTTCTTGAGAACTTCATGCATGAAATGGTATTAATTTAGGTTGGTGACTATTTTTGCATAGTTATTGTGGTTATTGACATTATATTCTTTTTCTTAGAGCCATATATTTGATGATTTTAAATTGTGGGATAATAATTGAGCTATTGTGAAGTTTTATTTTGGTGTTTCTTTTGTGTGTCACTATTCTTAATGATTGTTTGATTACATTGTATATGGTGACTAAGCTTTGAAATATGGGAATGTCATGATAAATGGAAGACGTTGATTGGTAGGTAATGTATGGTGGGCTATGCCAATAGTGTCTTTATGATATTTTTTGTTTTAAATTTCAATACATGTTTGTGAAGACTATAAATTTGTAACAATGGTGCATGATTTTAGTGAGATCTGTACAAATAAGATAAACTTGGATATTATTAGGAGGTTATGAAAGGATAGGGGATACATGAGAAAATTTATATGAACTTGAATGGTTCCTTGTTCCATAAGAGAGTGACTTCTTATTATGTTAGAGTGAAGAAATAAACTATGGTAGGTCAGGGGAGGTTATACAAGTGAATGCATGGCATTAGAAGAAAGAATTATGTGTTTAATTTTCACTATGAAAATGTGTATGAAACCCTTCAATGATCAATGCATGGTGGAGAGTGTATAATCAAACATAAGGTGGAATTATAACTCTATGACCTTCTTTCATGATTAGTTTCTTAGCAACCCTAAGTTAAGTTTGTGTATGCATTTGATCAAGTATACCTTCTTTCACTATATTCAAGAGTTGGGATGTTTGACATCATTGAGTGAAGTGTAGAAATAATGTGTTATTCAGGAGTGTGAATTTATCACTGAGATACAAGGATATAATACTTTCTTCAACTGAGACTATGAAATCCACAAAGCACGACAATATAGAAAGTAAGGAAAATTTACAACCTCGTGTTCTGCCAAAAATACTGGTAAGATAATTTTAAAGGTAAGTTTCCCATACATTCACATTCCAATTTTTGAAATTGAAATTTATTCCTGGTAAAAGTTATTACATGAACTTGACTCTCGGGTTTCTTAGTAGTGTATAATAGGATCATGCTAGGGAAAGAAATTTAAGGACCCAAATCACATAATGGAATCTTGAAAATTTGTAAAAGTATTAATAGGAAGGTTATTAAGATGATTCAAAAATAAATTTAGAGATTCATTAATGGAAAGCAATAAATTCATATCAGTCCTCTCTAGGAACAATCATACACAGTCTAGACCTATTTGGGATAAGTCACTTTACAAAGCAAGTTACTTTTAGAGTTGGAGATGGATGATGAAACTTTGCTCAAAGGAGTAATACCATAATGGGTGCCCAAAAACCTATACATGGCAGCTTGATTCCACTGAAAAAATAAATTAGGCATGAAAATCCCTATTGGATGACCTAATTAAGGGTTTAAGAGTCAAAACACAAGAAAATGAACTATAGGGAGTTGTATAAGGAATTAGATCTCCAAAATTTGGGCACATATCTAATATGACAAGATAATAATAATGTATCTCATGATGTATTATATATACCTCAAACAATCTATATCCACCTATTAACCAAACATGCCTTGTCTTGATGAGTGGAAGGACAATTTTTGCAAAGTAGAGAAACATTGATTTTTTTTTTTGTTTTGAGTCATTTTTGGTGTTCCACTAACCATTCCATGAGGTGTTTGAGTATAGTACCTATCTGATATATTTTTAATGTATGTTGGACATAAATATGCCATGCTTGAGACAAGAGGCCTAGAGGAATAATTCAAAGAGAGGAGTGCATAAGGTAAGTACCAAGTAACTCGAGAGAATAATGAATATTGGATGGATGAATTAGACCCAGGGACAAGATTATGAGACTAAATACAATGATTTATAAAGCTCCCTAAGACAAATATTGAATCTATAAACAAGAACAAACTATCTTGAAAATAGGAATAATCCTCAAAGGGAATAACGAAGTAAAGTTGAAATCTCTATGATTTCTTGATTATTGATGTAATTATATGAATGTATTTTCCTTTCCTACATAATTTTTGGTATCAAAGAAAGGCTTTGAGATTTGAATAAATAGGTTTTATTGTTACCAACAGTGTTTTGTGAGTGTGAAGTGAAGATTAATAGTGAAGAGAAGTTATTAGAACAAGTTTTTTACCATGGGTATAGGCTGTCACCATGGACGAAGAAATCAAAAGAAGAGAAAGAAGAGGATATGTTAAGGAAAGTACATGAAAGGATAAGAGAACAAGAGAAACAAAGAAGAATAGATATGATGATGGAACCAAGGAAAACATGTAGAGAAAGATAATTGAAGGATATTAAGCCTCATGAATTAGATTTAACAGATGATGAAGAGGAACAAGAATCAACAATAGAGATGGATAAAGAGGAATTGATAAGAGAATTTCAGAAATTGATAAGTTACAGGAAAAGAGAACAAGAAGAGAGAGAGAGAGGAAAGGGAAAGAGGAAATAAAGAAGAATTTGGAAAAATAGAGAGAGAGTTGAAAATGTAAGAGGAGATACAATATTTGAAGAGGGAAAACATAAGGTGGAATTATACCTTTGTGACCTTCTTGCATGATTCGTTTCTGAACAACCCTGAGTTAAGTTTGTGTATGCTTTTGATCAATAATAACTTTCAATATATTTAAGAGTAGGGGTGTTTAACATCATTGAGTGAAGTGTAGAAATAAGTTTTATTCATGAGTGTGAATTTATCACTGAGATTCAGGGATAGAAGACTTTCTTCAACTAGGACTGTGAAATCCATAGAGGAGGACAATATAGAAAGCAAGAAAAAGTTACAACATCATGTTCTCCAAGTAATCATGGTAAGATAATTTTAAGGTAAGGTTTCCATACGCTCACATTCCAATTTTGTAAATTCAAATTGATCCCTAGTAAAATTTATTACATGAACTTGACTCTTAAGTTTCCCAAAAGTGCATGGTAGGATCATGTTAGGGAAAGAAATTTAAGGACCCGAATCACGTAATGGAGGCCTTAAAATTAGTATAATTATTTATAGTAAGATTTTTAAGATGATTCAAAAATAAATTTAGAGATTCATCGGTGGAAAATCAAGAAATTCTTATCAGTCCTCTCTAGGAACAGTTACACAGTCTAGACCTATTTGGGATAAGTCACTTTATAAAGCAAGTTACTTTTATATTTGGAGATGGATGGCGTAACTTTGGTCAAATAAGTAAGCCCCTAATGGGTGCCCAAAAACCTATGCATGTCACCTTGATTACACTGAAAAAATAAATTAGGCATGACAGTCCCCATTAGAAGACCTAATTAAGGGTTAAAAAGTCAAAACACAAGAAAAGGAAGTATAGGGAGTTGTATAAGGAATTTGATCTCAAAAATTTGGGTGCATATATAATGTGACAAGAGAATGATAATGGATCTCTTGAGGTCTTATAGATACCTCCATGAATCTATATCCACCTATGAACCAAACATGCATTATCTTGATGAGTGAAAGGATAGTTTGTGAAAACTAGAGAAGCATTGTAAATTTTGTTGTTTTGAGTCATTTCGGGTGTGCCAGTAACCATTCCTTGAGGTGTTTGATAAGAGTACCTTTCTGGGAGAGTGTGAAGGGATATAAGACAAAAATAAGGCATGCTTAAGACAAGATGCCTAGAGGAATCATTCAAAGAGAGGAGTGTATAAGGTAAGTACCAAGTAACTTGAGAGAAGAATGAGTATTTGATGGATGCATTAGACATAGGGACAAGAGTACGAGACTAAATACAATGAGTTATAAATTTCCCTAAGGAAAATATTGAATCCATAAACAAGAACAAACCATCATGAACCTAAGAATGATCCTCAAATGACAAAGCTAAGTAAAGTTAAAATCTTTATGATTTCTAGATTATTGATGTATTTATATGAATGTATGTTCCTTGTCTACATCACAATTTTTTAATTTTTCTTGTGAAACCCTATGAAAAATTTCTTTCTACTCATCTCTCCTTGGGGAAAATTTATAAAGAAAGTTTTGTGAAGTATTTTATCTTCTGTTTTAGGGATGAATTGTTTATCTCTCCTTCTTTGTGGTTTATTTTTTATAATTCTTGCATGGTATAAATCTCTACAATATATGATATTTTGTGGAATGGTGTGAATTGTTAAAAGATACAGTTAAGTATTATTTTTATAGCTAGATTTTTTTGGGAATGGTTAACATCTAGGGTTGTTTATTTTCATCTGTGCAAGCATGTTTATTCACTTTTTTAAATTATGAATTAAACACATTTGTGGGGAAAATATAAATATATTTGTGTAAGTTATTTGGGTCTCTGATATGTATTTTGAATACCCAAAATTAGTAAAAATAAATATAAATGTATATGTATTTGTCTTTGCATGCTTGGAGATTTTTCATCAGTTTGGTTCAGGGTTGAATCAATAATTATCTTTGGTTTAATTAAAATCTTAAACCCAATGTTAAACCCATCTGGGTTATATTATTTAGTTTTTGTATTCTGCAAGTTGACGTATATACAATCGAAATCATAGTAAAAACCTTCCTTCTTGGGAACCTACGCATAAAATTTTGATGTTTTAGTTTGATGGCTAAGCAAGAGTTGTGATCTTAATGTCTCAATTATTTAAGGAAATTAAATATGGAGATCTGTATATATTATGTATAATAATGGTTTTGATTTTGGAGGTAATTTTGGTTGTATAATGATGTTTTTATGAGTATGAGATGGAACCCATTCCTGCTAAAAGATTCTTAGAGAAAAATATTTAAAAATAAGTTAAATTTTATTGTTAATGATTTTGAGTGTGTGTGGTTTGATTAATCGTTAGGGAATGATTTTATCATTGAGCAATCAAATAGGCCAAAGGAATTATCATGGATATTTTTGATTAATTTAAGGAACATTGTGGCACGGTTTGTGAAGGTTAAGGTAAATTGAATTGTTTTAGGTATTTGTTGATTTTCCTTGATATGGTCAATTTACTATTTACTCTCTCTACTTAAAGTGTGAAGTACATATTCATAAATGATCAGATATGATTTACATATTATATTATGACAAGTTAAAGGTATATTATTTGTTTTTAAAAAAGAAATAATGGAATCTATATTTCTATTGATATATTATATGTTTGACCTAGAGGCAGTGTGTAACATCATTGATGATCTTAATACATAATGATATCTCGTAAGAAAAGTATAATAATTATCATTATTATTACATAACAAGAATAAATATTGGGTGATGAAATGCAAGGCTAAACATATAAGATTTGGAAAATTATGAGACTTGTTTATTTAGTGTCATGTTTTCAGTTATTAAATTATTGTTCTTCTTAAACAATAGGGTGTCTCATAGAGTGTGGAATTACTTATGTGGAAGTAAAAAAAATGAATGAGATAGGAATATTATATTGGTCTTGTTATCTTAGTTCTTAGATATTATAAACATGAGTTTATGAATTTTTTTCATATAGGTACTATAGGAAAATAAATCGCAAAGATGTTGAGAACAGCCTTTCATGCGAGTTCTTACGAACTGACCATATACATTGTTGTACTGTAACATTTCCAGGTTATAGGTTTTGCAAGTAATTACGAAAGAGTAAAGAATGGACTATGACATACCTATTTGAGATTGTACTGATTTATTTGTTGTAATAAATATACATGTATTGGTTGAAGGTGAATGTTTATTACTTCGCATATTGCAATAAGGCATTTAGAGGCTTTTTCTAAGTTCTTATTGATTACAATTTCATTATGTACTTTAAACAAGATTTTGAGCTTCATTTCATGAATATATGTTGTTATTATAATGTACCTTATTTTTACAAATTGATATAATGCCAAAATTACGGAAGAATATGAACATGTTATGGAAAGTACAATTTGAGGATTACTTTCGTTATGATTTTTTTTCCGTATATTAGATAAGACAATAATAATAGGATAAACATAAAAAATATTGTAAAGATATATTTGTAAATTATTTAATATGACAACATATATAATTATACATTAAAACATATGTGAGCAATGATTAACCATATGTTCAATGATTAATCATATAAGAATGTCGGCAACCTATTGTTGTGATAATGCGAAAGAGATAGTCATAATAGATTATATATCACTATTATGTTATGATTTCTAATCACTAAAAAATAATGCATAAAAGTTTAATCGTACCTTTATTGTTATGATCATGTAATTATTAATTAATTAAGATTGGGATTACGTGTCATAATGTAATGCGAAAGTACCTTGACCGAGATAACTTGGAATGATTATGGGAAGGGTGATGGTATGCGATGATACAAGTCATCATGTAACCACAACCTTTCCCACAGGGATTCCAAGATGGTTTAGTCATTATACTGTTGTAGGGCTTGTGGGTCATAATTTATACAAGTTATTAAATGGAAATATTAAACTATTTTAAAAATGAAATACAATCTTGATACTATGAATGAGATGGTTATGCGGTGAAATGGAAAGGATAGGTTTAATGTGGTTCATGTGCAGTCACAAACCCAGGCTTACTAGTGTAATGCCAAAACTATGGCCATAGTATGGTAAATGTATGATTGCATTTTCTGTCACCACTACTTCATTTAAATTGTATCGTGAGCGGGAATCTAACACTAGGAAGATACACATGATTATTTATACCTTTAAAAAGGTCTAACCAAATTATATACTGCGTATATTGGCTCGTGTAGAGAATTCAAAGGGGATTAAGTAGGATTTTTAACCATTACAGTTGGACATGCTTATCATAGGTTGTCAAGATGGATTTTGAACATTACGTAATGTTGGATTAATCTATTGTAAGATATTAATAAATGAAGGAATAATATGCTGGATTTTAATTACTGCCTGTTAAAATCATTGAAGGCATCAAGATAATTAACAAGGTAAATAAAAAAATTCCCTAAGTTTAAGGAATCTTATTATTGAGGTGTTACATATTTTGTCTTATCTAGATACAAAAAATTATTTCACAATGTGTGGTAATCCACATCTACCTTCTTTTCATCAAATATCATCTTTCACGCATCATATATCATGTTTAGTGAAACCTGGAAGTATCTTTTTGTGAAGGCGAACAAAAGTTTACACCAGGGGCTTCTATCCCCATACTTCATCAAAAATATTCCCAAGGAGAAATGTTAATACACTATAACTATAGCTTGACCATCTATAATTGAAGGTAGTTCCCTTGGAACTCACCACTCTTTCTCAAATACCTCGCACATCCATCTATACTAGCTCTCCACTCTGACTTTGTAGGTATTAATAAATACATCACATGTATAACCTGTGAACCTCTTTGCGGGGGAATTATATTCTATATGGTACTACCATACATTTTCATTTTGTCCATTGGGAACCCCAATATATGAAAATACAATAGTTAGGAGGATGGATCCCTAAGTTATCTTCTCACCTCTGCGCGTTTCTTTAATAATTCCTTCACCGATGAAGGAAGAATTTTTGTACACAATTTTTTTGGCCATCTTATGGGTGACATGGAGACACCTATTGTTTTCCTAGGTCCATATTTTTGATGCATCAGGGATAATTTTAGTGGTGAATATTCATAATATGGTAAAAATTTCATTTTAGGAAAATTTGAAAAGGTGAATTTTCAGAGAATGTTAGTGTCATGTTCGCCTAAAATTTACAGTATATATTTTTTAAGGGTTAGCTTCACCTACATTTGAAAATATATCCTATAAAAACCTAGGTAATTCATCGGGTAGTATACTAATAACTAACTACTAGTTGAATTATCGACATATCAAGTACTGTGAACTTGCATACTCTAAGCACCAATGCACAATGCAAATATTTTTTGAAGTTTGTAGTTAGGTGACAAGTGCTATTTATTGATGCATGACAAGGATATTTCACTGATGTGTAATAAGGATTTGGTTTTTGACGCATGAAAATACTACTAGTGATGCATGATAGTAATCTTGTTGATGTATGACATAATATTTATTTGACCCGTGACAAGGATATTCTGTTGATGGTAGATTTAAATTTTGGAGGCATGCGACAATATGTTTGTTATTGTGAAATAGAAAGGTTGTTGTTCTGTGACATTAATTTTACTATCATGTGACAACAACCTTGTTTTCATGCGACAATAAGGTCTCTTTCGCATGACAACAAGGTTTTTATCACAGGAAAACAACCTTGATGTCACGCGTCAGCAAGGGTGTTATATGGATGTCACATGTATTGCAAATGAAAGCTTCTTTTAGAAAACAAATGTTGCACAGAAACCCTAGAAAATTTGTTTATTTCATGAAAGTGGTTCTGGGAATTTTTACCAGGGATTTTCCACCTTTGATTTCTTAGAGGTCTCTTAAAATGAACCCTGTGATGCACCCAACTTGCAACTTACAAGGCATGCAAAAAATCTCATAACTAGGTCATTTATCTTCACAATATCCATCGCATGGCCTCCCCACTGGTAGTTGAATGCAAATTTAGTGGCTTTTACTCCTATATCATCCTCAATATTAGATTCTATCTCCACACCTTAGCTACGAAGGCCTATAACTTTACCAAAAAATTACACAGTGATGCACACCCTTCTTCCTGTAAAGTAGAAGTAATCTTCATGGACACACGATAGTAACCACTGATATAAGTGCTCAGGATTCCCAAAGTAGTGTAGCTCTTAACTTTTTAAGACTCTTGTGCCCTCTAATTCCTTTTTTACCTTATCATTGTAGATAAATTTTCCATTTGAGGTCTTTTCATCCATCTTTCTTATTTCCTCCTCTATTTCGTGCTCAATCACCTCTAAGTGGTGGTTGAAGTCATTAACCTTGCACTTGTTCAAGTTAGATTCCCACTCTTTCCCAATGATCACCTCCCTTGGATACTACATTTCAAATAACCATTCCTCAAGTGCCTCTTTTATCATGCGATTCTTTCCCTTATCCTTCCATTTGCCCTTGGGTGATTGTGTTAGTTCCTTTCTTAGTGTCATTGTTCTAATTGCAACTTCAAGCTTCAAATTTCAAACTCTGTGTGGTTACGGGGTGCCCTAGGTGCTTAGATGAAAAATTATGTGCTTCCTCATTGTGCATGTAATTATCTATCAAATCCCTTCACTCCTTAATTCTCTTCATACTCTGGTTTTCCATTTGAACCCACATGCCCTAGATTTGAACTAGAAATCTATTGCAAAATTTGTTTCTCCAAACCATAGCTCCATAATTCAACCTCTAAACCCTGTATCCTTATATCCACATGCCTCCTTTTTGCGCTCACACTTCCTCCAAAGGAGCTCTACCTATGTCATGGAAAATATTCTCTAGTTCATCCAAATCTCTACACAATATCTTCATAATAATTCACACTTAATTAACTCTTTAATGGATCAAACACTTCAATATGAAAGGTAAGAACGAACTTTATCATGACCACTTTTATATATTTAAAAAAAAAAAATATATTTAGTACTCCTCTCCTACCACCGTACTATAGATTTAAATACATTTTTTACTTTTCCTGTGCTTTACTCTACTTTCTTTCGTGTGTAGTAGTCATAACATTCTAGTGCACTAATACTTCTGATTTTCAGACATCCTCACACACATGTCCTTGCACCACATTGTATATTCCTCTGCGTCATGTACCAAGTAGTTCTTATTACTACTATGTACCTCAAGTTAAACTGTGCAGCTTCTTCCTCGCGTGTTCTTCAATCCGAGTAATACTTTTTAAGCACCATTATTCTTAGCACTTGCAACATATTTTTCTTCTACTTATGCCCAGATTTAACCAACATCCTAGTCTTTATACCATCATGCGCACATCTGCACCAAATTCACCATAAATCCCAATATCATATGATTTATTTTTCACACACTTACACCTAGTTCACCCCACACTAAAAGTATGTGTGGTCCTCTGCACATCATCTCAAGAAATAGTAATCAGCTCTTGTACATGAATGTGCTTATTGCAACAAAAAAAAGTAAAAAAAAAAAACATGAAAGGAAATCCAATCTAAGTACCAAAACTACATTATTACTAACAAAAAAAAAGCAAATTTATAGTAGGGATTAAACCTACTCCCATTGAAGTAACTTGGTAAAATAGTGTCATCTAATGCCTGTAATTAACATGCACATGAGTCAAGTATCTTGGTTACTACAAAGGCTCCCAACCAATGGACCTTCAACTTCCTTGGGTTTTGCACAAACTTAAAGTCATACGGAAGCACCATATTTCCAACTGTAAATGAATTATTCTTGATATGCCTATCATTCCAAGATTTATGTTGTGCCTTCTCATTCTTTTGGCTCCAACACACAATTTCAGAATGCTCATCTAATTGCATCAATTTCTCAATGAACTCTTCTATAGCATGTTCATCAGATAATCCACCTACATGTGTAATACATAGTGATGGTAGTAAAAACTCCACATGTTATACAACTTCCACACTAAACACCAACCGAAAGGGTATGGCCTTGTTCAAATTTTTACATGTAGTCCTATAAAATCCCAAAGTATAGCTGATACCTTTACATCCCAACCATTTCTTCCAACGAAACATATATTTGTGAGTATTTGTCCCCATTTCTTGTTGGAAGCTTCAACATTGTCATTTGCTTAAGGGTGCTAAGGATTATTCTTATGGTGTTGTACCATAAATTCTTCTAACAAAATTATGATTGTCTCATTCAGGAAATGAGTTCCTCTGTCATTGGTCAAGCTTAATGGGCCTCCATACCCACTGATAATATTATCCAAAAGGAACCTAGCCATTGTAGCTACCATGAATCAATCAAATTTTAAAAATCAATCAAATAAAAAAAGAAAGATAAACAAACAATAAATACAAAACAATTTCATTTTTCAAAAAAAACCAAACTTCCTTTTCCCACCAGTCTTTGGTGATGATCCCATGCTTCCTATAGGTAGCATGAGGCTAGGAAAAGTGGGAAGTACCCTTACTCACCTATGAAAAAAATTAAACAAGTAAAAAGTTCTTTGAATCCTTTGAAATCATCAGAAAATGAGTTAAATGTGTAATTTATAAGAGAGTTAATCCACAAAACTATATTTTATCAATCAAGAGGCCATCTACAAGTCTAAGTCTAGTTAAACTTGTAAGAAAACTACATTTTAAACTAGTTAAGTTGTCTTGCCTAGAGTTGATTTATAGTTTCCTAATTGGATCTTTGTCAAAATATTATCTTCATATCATTACTATCATTTATCAAGTCATATAAATTTCATCCTTATTGGCTCTCGGTGTTGATCCCTCACATATTATTGGTTGGGTGGAGTTAAGAAAGGAGTGGGTTCATTTTCTTATTATATCACTATTCATCAAACTTGTGAATAAAACAGGAAAATCAAATATTTCTTGAAAAAAAAGTTTTAAGTTTGTAATTTGTCCTCATATGTATAAAAAACAGATAATTATGTTACACATTTTCATCATCTTCATCATTCATAAAAGCATATAAAAACATCAAAGATTCTACACATCTAAGAGTACACAAACGAAGCAAATCATGAACAAGTAAAGTCTTACACAAGATATCTGAGCCAAAAAGAAACACAAAAACACACACATATAAATTCGATTTTATATACAATTCCATCACACTCTAAGTGTGGTCAAACACTCACCCTAAGCACAAAATCTAAAAAAATTGATATATATATATAATAAAAAATGATCCTAAGCAATAAAGGCCTATGGCATATCCCTCTCTATGAGATCCAGATGAAGGTACGTGAAAGGGACTCATGCTATGAATCCTATAATGGGATTGAGAGCCTCCATGCCCAGACCTATGCGAGTGACCATGAGACGATGAACTAGGAGATCTTCTAGTGGTGGCCTCGCTGCAAGAATGTTCTTGCCATTGTCTCCTCTTATCTAGTTGATATGCAACAAGATCAGTCCTCATCTTGGTCATAGCTCCCGCTATAATCCATGCCATAGAAAACATGTCAGTGTGTCACACCACCATGATCGGCTGACTTGAATCCAAAAGAAGCTCATATCATGTCATATTTTTGGGGTGTACGAAGGTATCCACAAGAACAATACAAATAATATCTCACTAGCCATCGGTTGTAGCTGCAGAACAAAAGAAAAAAAGGGTTAGTTAGAAATTTTTTGAAAGCAAAACAAAATATAGTGTGTAATTAAATACTAATTATAGTCTAAGTAGTAGAGTTGAGAGAAGAGTATTTCACTTACTTAGATATTCTAACATATAGGATGAGTCTACTAGTGCTGGTGGTGGTGGTGGAGATACTACGGGAAAATGCTTAGCTACATTCTCCTCTGAGGCCACCTACCATCTAAAAACCAACTCATCATCTCCTCCTCCTATGAAAGGAAGAGTACCATCTGTGTGTAAATTCTTAGCCTCAACCTCAGCTTCGACCCTCCCCACCCTGGAAGCCTATCTCATGGATTTCTATTTGGTGTTAGTCTCCTTCTTGTCCCCCTTGTCATGTACCTCATCATCATTCTCTGTCTCTACCTCAGCCTCCTCCTTCTCCTCCCTGCTATGCATGTGATTAGCCTCAATCTGAAGAATCACCCCTGGCCTAGGTAGATCTGGGGTAGTCTGTAGTGTGTCAATCAAGATCCCAGGTGTAACAACGTTCCAATCAAGCTTACCCCTCTAGGAAGATATACCCTCTATGATCCCCATGTATATGATTAGAAATACTGGGAAGGCCTCAATATAAGGTAACCCAAACTACTAGGGCACCCTATAAATTGGATGGAACTCCACCCAGTTGTTCATGTCTACTAACTGTGTGGTACTATTTTATACCTCCAAAATAACGACATCCTCACCCCATAATCTAGCCATGTCCTAGTACAGAAGTGAGACCATATCATTTGTAGTATGTGTCACAACAGGTTGATGAAGCCCCTTTAGCAGGGCCATAGCTATCTGTCTAACTGATTTAATAGCCTGAGGATCAGTTATCCAAACACCCCTCTAGTAGGGGACTATTCACTCGTAGACCCAACTAGTCACTAATGTGGGATGACTAAGGGATTTTCCCTTTTCCCTAACCAAGCGCGAAGCCAAGATTCCAATAATGGCCTTGTGCAAGGTAGGGATAGGGGAAGAGGCTATTGATAGTAACCTCATGTCATGCTTAGCACAAATATCGGGTGTCAACACATCTCCCATGTAGTAATCCCAACTGCGAGACAACAACACTGATTTAGTATTAAAGATAGTCAATCTCCTACCTATGACAAGAACCCTCAGAATCCTGTACACATCCTCAAGAGTGATAGTCCACTCCCCTCTTACTCAACACAGCTGGAAAGTGTTCCGGTCTAAATCCCAATAACTCAATAGATCATCTAACAAGTAACCGGGTGGTATAATCAACTATGTCTAGGATCTCCTCCCAAATCCCGATTCTATGCAAAGTATCTGTCTCAGCCTGAGTAAGTGAATCTAAGATGGGAGGGAGCCCATCACACTCTCTATCCATGTTCCATCTGATGTATAGACCCTGAGTTCACAAACATCAAGGGAAGAGAAAGTTTGAACCATTTTATGCATAATAATATTATTAAAAACATCATAAAACAACACAAAAACCAGAAAAAATCTTCACACTTGGTCAATTTTAGCCTCTGCCTTAACAATTATGCAGCCGCACCTCTATGCAGAGTGGTGGTTACGTAATATCTGTGATAGTTAAATAACCCCCCCTTTCCATAGAGTGACAATTGTATAACTTTCACCTATGTAGAGTGATGGTTCTTCCTGAGAAGGGTACGTCATACCCTGGGACCCAAAATCCTCAAAAAAGACAAAACAGACACCATTTTTAATGAAATAAAAGCCACATCCCATGTGGAACCTCTTAGTGAACATTTTTACCACAAAATTAGTGAAAATAACCCCCTTAGATTGATTTTTTCAGATTTTTTACATTATAGGTTAAAAATTAACAAATGAAAATAATTCACCTATCTATGAGTTTTTTCTCCTCTCGTTGGTGGGGCTGCCATCACATCTGAATGCTCTTCAATTTGATTGTACTTGTGCATGAAACCATCACAAGTGATCTAGAGCTCAAAAATATCTACATGGGTGAGTGAAAATGATTTCTAAAAATAGTGATTTTGGTTATATATAACATGTTTTAACTCTAGTTTGAGTGTGCATGTTTTACAGGGATGGAGTGTTGCTGTAGGTAAATGTTTATCCCCGCAGACATGGTAAGTCCTCTTTTCATTTTATTTTAGTGTATTTTGTCAATTCTACATTTTATCTGCACTTGATTCCCATTTTCTATTGCAGGTGGTGGGAATCTTGGATTGGCATCACTTTAACACATTGACATGCCAAGAATAATTTCTAACTCTCCCATTTGGGAGCGCCATTCTTGAACTCTATGTTTTACATCTCTTCATGGCTAAAATGATTCTCCAAGGGGGAAATATGTATGCACCCAATTTTACATGTGCTACATTGTTGGAATAGTTCAAAATCCATAATGATGAGTTAATATATTTTCCAATAGGGTTTGATTCAAATTTCCCATTTTCAATATATATATATATTTGTATCCTATAATGCTTTCCTTGTCCATTTTCATGCTTTTCTTCCTTTCCTTTATCATTCTAATAACATTTTCCATAGCTTTTTACTTTAAGTCATAGAACTATTGTGGTGGTTATACAACCACAGGTCTTCCCTCAGAGGTGGTTACGTAATGACCCCAATGGTTACATAACCGTCCCTCTATGCAGACTAGTGGTCTTGAGTGATTATTCCTAAGCCTATTCCAGCGTGTTCTGAACACATGTAAACTTCTTCAAACTTTATTTTAGCGCATATTTCTTAACCAATTTGGTTGTTATTGGTCTCATTTGATGCGTACTAACTTCTGCTTCTTTTCATGCTATTGATTATGAGTTAACTTCCCCTTCTTTGAGAGAGGTGGCATTTCTTGGCTGCTAAATGACTTAAACCATTTCTCTACCTTTTTCCTATAAGAGCCAAACTTCTATTCATAGAATTGGTTAGAGATTATTTTTTTGAATTGCACTATTATGCTTCCCGTAATCTTGTTGAGAAATACATAATTAAGATCAATTCTCTTGCCTTATTATTCTCTCACCTGCGTTGCCACAATATTGCTTGCAAGCCATTCCATCTCTAGTATTTCTTCATCATTTCTTCCACACAAGAAAATGTAGTTCCTTGGATTCTTTTGAACACCAAGATGGAAAGAATTTGAGGGGAAAAAAAAATAAAACCAATTATGGCATTGTCACAGTTCTACAATTTCTAGGTTGGGGATGTATTTAGATTCTTAAATATTTCTTTGATTTTATTCCACATTTTGTTAGAGTATATTATTTTCTGTAGCTTTCCTTTATTCACACAAAGTTTCTATTGAAAGTTTCTTCCCTTCTTATTGTTATGGGTTTGCACGGGAAGTTTTTCTAGAAGAATCTTCTACATCAGTTTATTTTTATTGTAATTTCCCTTCATTTTTAAATCTTGCATATATCCTATTGTTTCTTTTGGGGAAGTTTCAAGGGAAGAATATGAACGGAATGATAACCAGATCATACCAAGCCAAAAACATAGATGCTAATCAAACACCACGATCAATAAGATGAAAGGAATTCGCCAGAATAGCTTTACATAAAACCTTTGCAAACAAATTAGCAGCAATATCATATATTATTATGGAACTCAATGCAATACATTGAGAATGGGCCTTGCTTAAATAGGAAAGGAATAAAAATCTAAGAACCAGTCAAGGTCATAGATCAAGCCATAAATCAAGGAAATAACTAGTCATCAAAGAACTAGTTGAGACCATAGATTTAGGAGAGAACTAGACATCAAGGATCTAGTAAATACCATAGATCAAGGAAAGAACTATTCCTAACAACTAGATAATATCTCCTAATATCTAAATAAGATAAAAGAAATATCCACACACATAAGTGGGTGAGGATAAATACAATAAAGGTAAATAAAGTATCTAGGTGAACATGAGCTAAGGTAAATACCTACTCTAACAGAATAGCTGTTAATAATCTTTTCTTTCTTCCCAGGACTCTAAGGAAAGCATAGAGGAAATTGTAGATCCATAAGTACAAATTGGAAAATTATTGATTTATTAGAATATATTAGATCTTATCTGCACAAGGAAATAACCACATCCAGTTAGTTGCTTGTTTAGTTCTGTTAGTTTTTAGCATAGAAGCAATTTTAATTAATTAGAAAAAAATTATTTTGTCTTTGTGTATTTCTAATGTTTTCCAGAAAGCATAAAAAATATAAAAAATAGAGATTAAAGTAATTAGTTATTTTTTTATTTCTTTCGTTTAAATCATTGAAAATCATAAAAAATAGTAGATTAGCCTTATTTTTCTTGTTCAATTAGTTATCTTTCTTTTATTAATTAGTTGCTTATAACACATAGATTTAATTAATTTTGAGGAAAGTAATTGAAACATTTTAATTTAAATCTATTTGTTTCCATTTTTTAAATTAATAACATAGAAGTAATTAGAAAGTAATTAATACATCTCCTCACATATCCATAGTTGGCTTAGGATTAACCTTTCCCTCTTGAAATTTCTTTGTGAGATTGTTTGTTTCTTTGCTTTAGTAATTTACACATGCTACATGACCATTTAAGGCCCTCAACAAACAAGAGACCAGGTGTATGATCCCCAAGTCTCGTAGCCAAATGCATCTTACCTATTTATAGAAATTGACATGAGCCTTAGAATCTTGGTTTTCCAATTCATGCCACTTCCATGTGCCATCTTCTCACAGTTGACAACAATGAACATCGAAGTAGAAAATTCTAATGAGTTATGGAAGAACCATCCTAGACAAAACTAGTTCCCGCAATCCACTCACTTGTGCTTTTCACATATTTTTCTCTCATGCTTCCATGACCTTGTCTGGGATCTTCTATGAAAAAAATGCAGGAAATTTCTCACGCCTTCCACAACATGTTGCGAGTATTTTCCGTTAGACCGTTCCATTATACCCACTGAGGTAAGACAACCTTTATTTTCCTTATACGAGTAGATTCCATTAGTTCCCGTATAGGACATCAAATCACCTTGATATTTCCTTATTCACATTTCACCCATTCTCCTTATGTAGATTCTACATATCCATCTATCCATTCCACATTGGCTATCCCAACACAACTTCAGGAGGTTGAGTGTTCTTGAAAGCCACATGTTGATTTTCAGTTGTACAGGTGCCCTTATAATACCATTACCCCTTAATACTTTTCTTGGAGGAGAAATAATGGGCTCCAATCTTCATCAAATGTGGTGGTTAATCTACCTACATTTTTGTTCTTTAATGCTAGAGAGTATTTCCTCTTTTTCACCAACCTACCCTCACCTTAATTGAGAAATTTAGTTTTGGTGGTGTAAAGGATGACGAGACCTTTCCAACTATACCAATTTTATAAAATTTTGAGCAACTTGGTGAAAGTTATGGCCATGTGGATTTCTTGGGCTCATGAGGAACACATGGTTCTTTATGCTTCTCCATAGCCCACAATAATATATTTTTCTTCTTGGTGTAGATGGTTCTGTCGACCAGAGAACCGAGGGAAGAGGGGAGATTTTCTATTATTTATCATGGGACCCACTTTAACTATAAGGTTCGTTAATTCTCATGGATGGAAAAGATTTGGGTTTTGGGTGGAATTGTGAAATATTTCCACTCACTTCACTCATGTCTGCATTACGTTCTTTTCCCACAACACTCAATCCCCTCAACTCATTCACCCCACCTCCATCATGTTCCTCTGTTCCAAATTTAGACCTTGTAGATAATTCAGACCTTGTAGACAATTCAGAGAAACAATTCCCTGAAAAATGTTCTATCTACTTCCTATTCCTCCGCACCTCACTTCATCCACATTAATTTCTACCACTCACCTTCCTTCATTCACCGGCTCGAATGATAGTAGGGAGAACCTAAGGCCCATGGGAACCATTCCACCTATTCTTGGAAAACCTAGTTGACACAATTTAGATTGTGATTATTTTTCTTACATTTGGATTGGTAGTGTGGGGAAATCAAATGAACTTGTTTCATTCAGTCCTTAAACACATAAAATTTTCACAATACACTATTTTTACCCATTTTAACAAAAGTTTCTAAGTTTTTGGGATTTTAGGGCCTATATGGAGGGAGAGGAATGCCCCAGAATGATTATACTTTCCTAAAAAAAAGAAAATTAAATGTTTTCTCTAGCTTCTTCTCTAGTGTTCCATTATACAGCCTTAGTTCACATTTTTCAAGTTGGTCAATTTACAAGAGGTGTAAAATTGGATAACAATTTGGTGACTCATTGAGGTAATCTTCCTTCTAGATCAAAGAGGTCATTGGCCTTAAAGCATCCATTAGGAATGAAGTCAGCTTGATATTATAAAAATTGACCTGAAACTTTAATCTCTCACCCTTGAATCCACCTAAAGTATTGCCTCAACTTGGATATGGTATGTCATACTTGAACTGATCATTCTCAATATAAGAATTTTTTGAATTAAGTTTTATGATATTGGAAAATTGTTTTGAATTTATATTTTCACTGTGTTTTCCTTAAATCCATGATGAAACTAAGCAACCGAATCCCCAATCTCAAATGTATGCCATTTTGATATGAATTATCTTCAATTTCTCCTTGTGATAGTCTTAAAATTTTATTTTAGTTTCTCTACATTTTATTCTCTAAGATATTTTTAGATGATCCTTAAAACCTTGACATTATTCCCAACTCATACTTCCTCTAGAATCCTCCACAGAACATTGTGTAATGGAAAGGCCACCCAAAGACAATAAAACATTGTGTAAAGCACTATGTAAACAAAACTACCAACAAAATAATGTGCTAGCAGCACTTGAAGGAATAAAAAACTAATCTACTATGTACAAGATGCAACAAAGCAAATTAATGGGAATTCTTGAGATAAATCCCATTAACTGGGATTTGTAATTCATTTCCATCAAGGTTAGATAACTCAAAAGATTTAGATTTTTTGCAAGCACTAATGATCTACGGCCCACTCCAAATTACATCAAATTTAGAGTGTCATCCTAGTTTATCTCTTTCTACATCCCATTTCAAGACTAGGTCACCAACCTTGAATGTGTGATCTTTAGTCTTCCTATCAAACCACTACTTGATTGATTTTTGATGTTGTTCTAATTTGATCATGCTAAAATTTCTTAATTCTTCAAGCTCAACCAAATGTGCCATTCTAATTTCTCTTTGATGTGTACCCTCAAGTTCCAATTGCTGAGCTAATTCAAGTGAAGGAAATTATAATAACAAAGGAAGCCTATCTTCTTTTCCAAAAAGAACTTTGTAAGGAGAAGTACCAATTTCCTTCTTCATTATGATCCTGTCAGCCCAAAGAGAATTTCTCAATTCTGTAAGACATTGTCTTTGATTGATATCCATTGTTCTCTTCATGATCCTGATCAAGTTCTTGTTAGTGGATTTAGCCAAACCATTACTTTGAGGGTAGTAGTTGGAATATGTATTCATATAAATTCCAAATCCAAGAGCCTAATCAAAATTTTTAAAGCCTAAGAAATATTTTGCATTATCTAAAATGATAGTTTGAGGGATATCAAACCTTGCCACAACGTCTTTAAGGAAGTCCAATATAATTGAATGAATTCCTTCCTTGAGTGGCACAGCCTCCGTCCACTTAGTAAATTAATTTTTTATTATAAAAATGCATTTATGACCAGAACTTGATGGAGGATTGATCATGCTAATGAAATCAATACCCCATTGGGAAAATGGTTTATCTACTTGAGTTAGATGAAGTGGAAGGGAAGGAAACCTCTTCTTACCAGTGAGGAAAGCACATTCCCTACATTTTCTTGCCCATTTTTGAGCATCAAAAAATGGTGCATGCCAAAAATATCTTGCCTTTAAGATTTTCACAACAGTGGATTTGACAGAGAAATGTCCATAAGAGAAACCATCATGGAATTCCACCAAAACCTTGTCTACTTGTTCACCTTCAATGCATTTCAACAAAAATCCATCAATGTTTTTTAAAAATAAAATCCTATTAATTAGTGCATAAGAAATATAGTGTAGCCTCAAATCTATCCTCTTTTTCTTTTTTAGGCCAAAAGGATATGCACAGATAGATAATAAGGTAGCCATATCACAAATCCAGCTGTAACTATTAATTGTATTTTCTTCATCCTGCTGAATTTCAATGTTATGTGGAAGTTACCCATTCATGAAGAAGGAGGTTTCCTAATCATTCTAAGCATCCAAAGAAATATGCTCAAAAATTTCTCTACCTATTATCAAATTTAAGGCTTTAATAGTCACATCATATTCCATGATTTTGGTCACCCATCCAACTCTTTTCTCATTAATTTATACTCCCATGATAAAGTATCTCACATTAGGATGTGACACTAGAACTTTGATATGATTGGTGGAAATCATACTCTTAAATTTCTGTAGAGCCCTCATAATAGAAAATACCTATTTTTCAATGTGATTATACATCAATTCATAATCCTTCAGTGTTTGACTGAAGAAAGCCACTGGTTGTTCCATTCCTTGATCATTTTTTAAACTCAAAATAACATCAATGCTAGATTCAGCTCCATATGCATATAGGATGAAATCCTTGGAATAGTTAGGGTTGATAAGTGTAGAAGCTTGAGAAATTTCCTGTTTGATTTTGGAAAAATATTTCCTTCCCTTTGGATGTCCATTTGAAAATTGAATCCTTCTTCAACATTAGAGTGATAAGCCTGACTAATTCTACAAAATTAGGAATAAATATCCTAACAAAGTTAATATTTCCAAGGAATGATTGAAATTATTTCTTGTGAGTTAGTAAGAAAATGGAAAGGATGGATGTGACTCTTTCTGGATCAATGAAAATTCCATCCTTTAAAACAATACACCCCAAAAGCTTCCCCGTATGGACTATAAAGTTACATTTCAAGGGGTTAAGAGACACCCCATATGCACTACATATCTCAAATACCTTCTCAAGATGGATGATATGATATTTACTTTGATTTTAGAAAATGGTAATATCATCCATATAGACAAGGATGAATTCATTGATGTACCCTTTGAAAGCAATGTCCATTTCTCTTTGGAATGTAGCATCTGTATTTGATAAATAGAAAGGAATTTTATGATTTACATATGTTCCCCATTGTTTGTAAATACAGTCTTGAACTGATCCTCATCCATTACCTCAATTTTTTTGAAACTTGAGTATCTGTCTAGCATAAAGAACCAAGTTCAGCTCCTAGCAAAGTTTACATGATTTTCTCCATTGAAGGTAGAGGATAATGATTCTTTAGGGAAGTTTTTTTTCATGTCTCTGAAATAGACAAAAAGTATGATTTCTCCATTATTATTACTTATTGGAATAATATTTTCCACCCATGTATATTATTTGATAGAAAAAATTATTTTTTAACTCAATCCATTTGGATAACTCATTCCTCGTGACGAGATCTATCCTAGGGTTAACTAGTCTTTGTTTTCGTATAATTAACTTGACAGTAGGATCATGATTGATGAAATGTTGGATAAATTTTGGATCAAACCCCTTAAGGTCATCATAATCCCTTGAGAATACATCATTTAAATTTTGACACAAGGAGATAAAATCTTTCTTCTCACTCTCATCACATATCATTCCAAGCAAAATTTATGTACCTTGTGCAATTGTGACTAGTTGACAGTCTTCTTGCCTTGCTATTATATTTTTATCTTCACCTTTGAATTCATCATCAAGAATAAAAAATATACTTCAAGCTGACCAATCCTTTTGTAATTTTTTTGTTTTCAGCTAAATAATTTAGTCATCATATTTTTCATGTAAATAAAATTCCATTTTTGAGGAAAATCCAACTTCATTCTAGATGAATTGAATGATTTGTTCATCAGTGTCAAATAATTGCCACCTAGTTTCATTTTCTAAAGTGGATGACCTGAATACCACCTTCATGTGTTTCATATTTCCTTTAACAAGATCCATAGTGGGTGATAATTGATAACCAATGGATGTCATTTGGTTTTCTACTTTGTTTAATTTCCTCAGCACCACTTGCAGATCAAGAGCATTAAAACTCTCTAGAAGATCCCAATATTTGTGTTTATGAGCTTTCAAATTTTATTTTTTTGTGGCACACTTCCCTCTAACTTGGTGTATGACCAATTCAGTATCTCTAAATATTTTTAATTCTTTAATTTTCCTCTTTTCAGCAATTAGAAGACCATGCACCAATGTCTGTACTATGCTACATTATTTGAACATGCAAATTATAACCCATGGGTAAAGTATAACTTCTCGTTAATTGGAGAAACTAGTACCACACCTACCCCAAATTCATATATGCTTCTAGAACCATCAAATAAAATATTCCATAATCCATAAGCACTATCATTTTCCTTCTTAAGTGGTGCAGGTAAAGTAGACCCTTCTTAAAGAATGCAGTAAGTTCTAAGTCTAGTTTCTAAATTTGTGTCATAGGAATCAAAATCATAGTGTTCTTTGGCCCATTCATATAATAAAATATAAGTCATTGAAGGAGGAATATGTTTCTCTTCTGAAACTAACTCTTTCTCATGGTCATCTTGTAATTCCTCTATCGTGGTTGATATCCTTGACCCCTTATATAACTGAAGTTAAAAAAATTGATAGGTGATTCTTATTTGAAGACGTTGTACTCTTCTGAACTAAGTAATTATGTTTGATATAGATGATATGTTTATCTTCTAAAAATGGATACAATCATCCCATGCCAATTTTTAATTTAAAATGGAGTATTTCATTCATTCTTAATGCTGAATGTGCACTACATGTGGATGGAGGAAATAAATTTAGCCTAAATTCATTCATTGCTTATTTTTGCAATATGGAACTTGTGCTTCAGTTTATTTGATTTTTGATGTGAAAATAGCTATACCTTGGATCAATTTAAGTGATCCAAGGCATGCTTTCAATTTCACAATGTTTAGGTCATTTGACCAAGATGAGAAGAATAGTTGATTCCTGAACCTAGGATGTTATGGGATCACATGGGCATCAAGTGGCATCTTTAGCATGCACCCTTTTTAAATGATGTAAAAACATCATTTTTATTCATCGCATAAGGTAATGTTTTTTAATTAGTTTTTAGGACCTAATTTAATTTAAGTTCCTATGATTTTTATCTTATTTTAAGTCTAAGTTAAGGTGATTTTATTAATGGAGACAATTAATTGGATGAGGGTAATCCTAAGTCTTGACACTAATTTATTCTGAGATAAATAAAAGTACTCCTAATGACCTAAGCTTGGTTTAAAAGCTAATACTAATTAAAACTAATCTAATGGCATTGGGCTAGCCAAAAGGGAAATGGGATGGCATGGATGTAAATTTTATAGGTGTAAGTGACATCAATTTAAAAAACATTTAGAAGGTTTAATGTGTCATTTAATACATTGTTTCAACCAATTTTGGCTAATGCATGAAAATAAGGGTAATGCTAAGTTGTCAAACTCTAATAAATTCATTTGAATGAAGTTTTATTTTATAAATCCAAATAGTAGAGAGTTGGAAATGGAAGAAATTTAGGATAGGACACTAGTAGTCTTGTTAGCAATTAATGTTCTTGACTAGAGAAAAAATTACCTAGGGAATAGTAGAATATTGGAGGAAATAGAAGGTTATTGGTTTTATTATTTCATTTAGTTTTTGAAGCTTTAGAGCTCTGCATGTGGTTTACCATTCTTTCGAATCTATTTCATGAGTAATCTCACCCTTGCATGGTAGAAATAATAACAAAATCCGTGTATGGAAGCTATAAGAAGAAAATGAGGGAAGTTGTAGAGGCTTGGTTTTGGTGTTATCATGGAAATATTTCAGTAGAAATTTTACATGAAGGATTGAGGAAAGGAAAGCAAGACATGAGCACTACCAGGTATGATAGGCCATATCTCATTAAAATCTATTGCTTTTATTTAAGTATTTACATTAAAATAACACTCCTCTTTTATGATAACATTTATGGGATTATTTGTTTATATTTTGTTTGCTTCTTTTGCTTTTGTGACGTTTATTGCATATGGTTTCTTGTGGTTATAAGTGATTCTGTGTATTGGGTTCTTAATTGTGATTCTGGGTCATCTTGGTTGGAGAATCAATTATGTTTTCTTTATATATATATATATATATATATATGTATAAAACTTCATATATTGTTAGGGTAAGACTGTGTTATATTCTCTGATAGGTTAACCATGTTTAATTGGTAACTTATTGGCGTGGAATATATACCTAGGTTTTTGGTGAAAATATTTACGGATTGTGGTAATGAACCAAGTTACTCTATTGTTAAAATAAGTAAGGACCAATGTTATGCTGGTTGATATTTGTTATGCTTTTCTGTGATCTATTGCGTAGGTTTTTTTATCACTTGTTGGCTCTTAATAATAACATATATTTTTATCTTTTTGTTGGTTTATTTAAGATAGGTCTTGACCCAAACCGGGTTCTCTCGAAAGTGTTATTTTAATCACTTTAAGTGCATGTAATGATGGTATCTGATGGATTCTTTTACCTTTGTCATGTTATGTTACATTTTATTTTTTAAACATCGTTCACAAGTGGACATGTTTTAGAATTATAGACTGGTAATTTCTCTTTTGTTGGCTATGTTTTTGGGTTACCTTAATAATTGGTCAACATTGAAACATGGACCGTTCCTCCTTTGTATGAAATCTTGATCTGGTAAAACTCTGATTCTCTCTTTTATGTGTGTATTATTCATTGCTTGAATACTCCTCTCGATTTGGTTCTTGTTTTAGAAATTGATTGAACTTTTGAGGAAATATTGGGTTGTTATACTTTTAATCTGGTTTTTTTTTTCCCTTCTTTATATGCTCTCATGTCGTACTTTAGGCTTCATGAGTGAAGTTGGGTATTGTGTTATGTTTCATATCATGTTATCCTTAGGGATCCTTATGTTGGATCATCATGTTTCCTTGACAATGACTACAGGTTTGATTTGAGGATTTTGAATATCTCTTTGAGACTGTACTAACATCTTAAATGGTATTAAGAGATGAATGTTTTTATTTCTCGTATTAAGTTAATTTCTATAATATGGTTGATGTGATGTCTACATGGATCATTGTAAGTAAGTTTATTTTATTTTATCATGGATTCGGTCTTTTGGGGAAAACAAAACTTTGCGTTTTGATAGTCAAAAAGTTCTGATTATTTATCCATTAGTTGTGTGTGGGGAAAAAATAACATTCAAATGTTGATTGTAGTGAGATGCATGGTTAAGCTTTGAATTTTTTCCCTTCCTGTTGATTCGTTATGATATGAAAAAATGGGTTCGTAAACTTGTTTGTCTTGTTAAGATAGGCCCTTTCTGAGTTCTTAACTCATGTTCATCCTTCCTTTTTCTAGGATTGGAGTATCCTCTTGTAGGAATGTTCAATTATTACGTTTGGTTCCTCTAAAGTGATTTGTTTTGATGGATTCCTTTTATAGATAGAATTAGGGTTTTGGTTAGGGGTGTTATGGTGGTGGCAACCTATTCATGTCAAATTGTAATTTTTCCTAGTTACCTTTTATATTGAATGATAAGGAACTAACTTCATTTTTGTAGAACTTAGGTTTGAGAATTAAATTGGAAAGAACGAGAATAGAATATGAATTTTATTTACTTCTTTTCTTAATTGGTTATAGTTTGGATGATTATCATGTTGAAATGATTATCATAACTATGTTGAGATAGAATTAATTGGTGATGGTTTAATTAGTTCTTTCCTGAACAATATTACTTAGTAGATTATGTGACTCATCTTTATATCTTATTTGTAATTATTTCAAAAATTATTTATTATTGTCTTTATCTTTGTACTTGGAACCTTTTCATTAACCACAAGGTTCCTTTGATAAAATAGCTAGATAAAATCATATTGTTTTAATGTTACAACATTTATCATGGTCAGTTCTTGTGAATTGACTCATGCTAACAATTTTGCAGATGGATTTCGTGAATGATGAAAGGAGAAAGACTTATAGAAATTTGCATTTATTTTACTAATGAAATTATTTATCTTCATTCAGATGCTTATGAGATGACATTTTCTTGAAATGTACTTCTTGTTGGAAAATAAATTATGAAGATCTATTAAAAATAGATTTGTAATGGTGGAAGGATGTTTTGTATAAACCTATGGAATACTTACAAATTTTGGAGAGTAGTGAACTCTCCTTTTGATAAATGAATTGTTGTGAGAAAGTTGTTGATTTCTGATTTATTTATAAGGTCTTACATGACTTGTGTTTGTGTAATATTCCTAGATAATATCATGCATGATGGGAATTTATGGATATACTTAAATATTGTTGTACATAAATTAGTAGATTCTAAGGTATAAATTCTACTAGGAATAAGGATCTAAACTTATAGTTTAGATTCTTTTCATTTTATGAAAGACTATAACTAAGTTGGTTATTATTGGTAGATATTTACTAAGAAAAGGGAATATGTATAGTTTTATATAAAAGAATGTGTGTTTTTATTATGAAACTGAATCATATGCTTTTGGATTTCACTAATAGGACATTATTCCTTAATAAAGAAAGAAAAGTATACTTTCCTTTGTTATTAACTAAAGAGATGTGTATGATATCTTGTTATGTGATTTTGATTAACTCATAATGATGATTGGTCATATGCTCCTTATCTGTTATCAATAAATGGAAACAAGAAAGATTAAAAGAGTTATTAGAAATATTTAGACTTTATGATATCCTGAAGTGTAAAGTATAAGATTTTAAACAAGTTTGATTACAATTTTAAACTGTACTGAGAAAACTTAATGATCTTACTTTCTTAATATCTAATTCAAACATATTGATAAAAGAAAATAATGGGTTAATAATAATATGATCATAACCATTAATGCAAATTTTTATCTGCATACCTTTTATTGGTGTTAATGTACACTTCATACCCTTTTATGGCTTAATCGTGCATAGTGGACCCTTAGGTGCATTATTTAACGATAAATTTGTATAAGATAATAATTGGTTACATAATGATCTAATACTCTTAAGTATGTAATTTTAGTTAAAAGAACTAAGTTGGTTGTTATAACATAGGGACTACATCAGAGTACCCTCATAATGATAGGAGTCATTACAAGGATACTATGTTATAGCTAGCTATGCTTTAACACCCCACTTAAGTCAATAAACTTGATTGAAATAAGTGGAATTTCAGTTCATGGTTCTAATCTAAAAAAAGATAGATATATGGACTAGTGTAGTGGTCAACTCATGTTGACTTAGGGCAACTAGACACACCTAATCAACAAAAGTTGATTGAGTATGTCTATGTATCCTTAGTCACCATGAGTAGTCTTCCACACTAATGCATGTAAGCTTCCCATATTTAGTGTGAAACTTTGACTCAGGTTTGGGTTGATAGTAGTCAATAATGACCAATCTAGATAATAGTACAAGTGTGGTGAAATCCTTTCGATGAGTATGTCATCTTGGAATGTAAATGTGGTATAGCTGTTTAAAACTTTGGCAAAAGTATCGAAATTGTTGGTTGCATTGTATTATGTCACCTAGTTTAAGATGTGGGGTTTCAAATGAATATAGGTAAAAGATATTTAGATAGGCTTCTTAGATAGGACACTTGAGTGACCCTAAAAGGGTAAAGAAACTAAGTATACACAGTATACACTTGAAAAAGTAGGACACTTGAGTGACCCTAAAAGGGTAAAGAAACTAAGTATACACAGTATACACTTGAAAAAGTTAACATGCGAGATCGTTTTAATACTGAGTCATGGAATGAGTGATTGGTGTTTCACCAAGTCATTACAACTACATATGGTTTTCTGTTATGAGATAGATTGGCAATGGAATTTGTGTTTTGAATTATATTAATTTAGAACAGAGAAATTTTTCAAAAAAAAATCCCTTTTTAAGTCTTAAAAAGTGGATGTTACTTCTTGGTATCAGAGCTGAAGGTTGTAGCTCTTGGACCTATTGAGTCCATATTTGATAAAAAAATTAATTTCTTGTTAACATAAAATGGTTAGAACAAGGGGAGGTGCTATAAATAATCCACCTCCAGGTGGAGAGGCAGCTACCACACATTAACTTGACGAGATTATTAGTTCCCCATTGGACACAAGAGATCGTCTTATTGTACTTCAACAACATGTAATGGGAAATGAAGAGGAGGAAGATGATGTTGATAATAAAAATCATTCACCTCCAGGGAACAAAAATAATTTTGGAAAGTTGGGCGTTGATAATAATAATAATGTAGTAAATAACAATACTACGAATGCCAATAATAATGTTGCATATGAAAATGCAAATATACCCAATCTTCCTGAAAATAAAAAGGAAAGATTAGAAGTTGAACTTACTAATGACATTAAGTGGATAAGTCCTTAAAATGTTGATGGCAATAAACTAGGAGATGGAGTTGAGAATTGGCTCAGTGAAATGGATAAGTACTTTGCAATAAGGAACTTCTTGGAAGAAACAAAAGCAATATGAGGAGCATATCAACTTTCCCATGAGCATCCTCCTGGTGGGAAAACCGTAAGACTGGACTGAATATTGATGAATCAAGCATCACTTGGGATCATTTTAAGAGATAATTTAGGAAATTCTAGCTCCCACAACTCTATTATGATTAGAAAATTATAGAATTTCATAAGTTAATTAAAGGAAAGTTAATTGTAACTAAGTATTGGGAGAGGTTTACCAAAATTTTTAAGTATGTTCCTCAGTATCAAACTTACGAGAATTTTAGGATACACAATTTTTTTATGGGATTAAATATTATCATAGGGGGAGAAGTAAATTTGCACACCCCAACCACTATGGAAACGGTTGTAGAAAAATCCATAAGGAAAAAATAGAAATTAAAGGTAATTTATTTTCATAAAGATGAGAATTGAAAGAAAATTTCTAATTCTTCTTCGGTACTTGTACCCAAAAAGGTGTCATGGAAAAATTTTGTAGCCAAAAACAAGTTTGTGATTGATAAAAACAAGAAAAAAACAACAAATAAAACTTCTGCGAACATTAAAAATAAATTTTTACAGAACAACAACAATGGGTAGAAATCCTTTAGAGGACAAAATAATAATTTCAGGACTGGAAATAAGTTTGAACCAAAAAGAGGACCTTTAGGGGGCTATTTCAACTGTGGTAAGGATCACGATACAAATAAGTTCCCTCTAAAGAAAGATGCCAGCAATCAACTGTTGTTGCAAATCAGCAGCACCCCTGGATGTTGATCAGACTTCTAGTTGACATCTTGGGCATCCAGTGTAATTTCACAACATTGAATCCTCTCCCCAAGTGTGGGACTTGGGAAAAAATGGGAGAGGATCTCCATATTAGAGGCTGGTTCCTCAACTCCTCTGATCAGATATATCACTTACAAGTTACAGAGGTTTGAAACTCAAAATCCTACTCTAAATTCCAAAGTGGACAGAGATAGAGAACTCAAAAAAAACTGAAACTAGTGTTAATAAGGTGATGCACCAAAGGAGTGGTGAGCATTTCTTACTTCTGCGGATTGACACATTTCATAAAAATGCAACAAAACTTCATGCACAAACTAATAACTATAATGGAGGGTCATAAATGAATCAAACAACACAAACAGAGGATTAAAACTCATTAACAGAGCTTATATTGTCATTTTAACATCAAAAAACCACTTGCATTACAACACATGAGAAGAAAAATAGGTTGCAGTCTTGGAAAAGGTCTGATTTTTCCACAAAAATCACTTTTTAGGTGAAAGAGGGAGCCTGCAATACATAAAAAATGTTCAACTCTTTGAAAATGAGCCAAATCTGGCTTTTACAGTGTAAACCACGACCCCAGGAGAGAGAAACATGGGAAAACATGGGAGAGCTTCAACCACTGACCAAAAATGTAGTAAAATAGCATGGACATCCTTACAAGCCCATCCCCTAACATTTTTCGCCATGCTGGGAGAGAATGCGAGCCATTCTTCATTAAAAATGGTGGTTGAAATGTCATTTCTGTCCATGACCAGGTGCAAGAGGCATTTTTCAATTTTCTCTCTCCAAACTCCATCAAAATTCAAAAATGACCCTAGAATCTTGTAGATAATTTCACCAGATTTCCATTGATATAAAGAACGTGAAAAACTGAGCTCTAGATCAAAAGATATGGCCTTTTGAAATTTTAGGGCAAAACAGGGCCAAATCGGATTGGCGGGCAAATTTTTTTAAATTTTTCACTTTTTGGTCATTTGGAAAATTTTCCAAAAATTCCCAGTGCTCCGCCATTCTGGGTACCACATGGCATGCTTTGATTGGGCGTGGGCCTTTAATGCTTCATTTTCCTTTGTTTTTCCCTTTGGAAAATTTTCCAAAAAATCCCCGCATGGCCGCTGATTTGGTGCCATGTGGCATGCTTTGATTGGGCGCGGGCCTTTAATGCTTCATTTTCCTTTATTTTTCCCTTTGGAAAATTTTCCAAAAAATCCCCGTAGGGCCACTGATCTGGTGCCACATGGCACATGCTAATTGGGTGCAGACCTATCCTCCTAAATTTTCCATCGCTATTTGATCCATATTTTGACCTGGGCATGTGGCAAAACGTGATTCGCTGCGGGCTTTACCCTTTGAATTTTCCTTGCAGGCTTGTCTTGAGTTTTTTGCCACCACCTGACATGTGGCAAAATTCCATTGGCTCGCACTTGGGGGGCAATTTTTCCTTTGAAATTTCCTTCCTTTTTCCTTTGGGAAAATTTCCCAAATTTTCCCCGCCTTCCGCCGATCTGGGACACATGGCCTGTTCTGAATGGTTGGTGGGCTTGCGGGCCAATAATTTTCCTTTTGAAATTTGGAAAAAATACTTCACCAAAATTCTAACTTCTCATCCATGCTCCAGCGGTCCGATGCCATAGGACACGTGGCGAAACATGATTGGGCGTAGGCCTTTCCTCCAAAATTTTCCATGCGCCAACACTTAGTCAATTTTTTCAAATTTTTCCCCTTGGACACGTGGCAGGATCTGACTCACTGGTGGGCCTACGGGGCCAAATATTCCTTGTGAAAAATTTGCCAAATACTTGGTAAAATTCTAAGTCTTAATCTTCCCTCCGCCACTTCCTTGGACATATGGCGCCATCTTATTGGTTGTGGGCCTTTCAGGGGAAAAATTCCCACAAAAACTCCATTGAGCCATAACTTAAAAAATACATGGAGTTAGGAGGAAAAATTTACCTTTCTAGAAAGTTGAGAAAGAGCTCTATCCAATGGTGTCATTTCTAGAAAGTTTTGAGTGCCTAAAAATAAAAAAATTATGACTGAGGCACAAGAGAGGGAAGAATGGAAGGAGTTAGCCACAAAATATGCAAGGGGAACATTTTGGATAACAATTTTGGCAACTCAGATTGGTCATCTGCCTGCTAGATGAAGTTACCAGTTGCCTACAGTAATCCATTAGGCATGGAGTCATCAAATTCTCTATTTGGTACCCCAGCCGAATAGAACACTGCAAGGAGGAAGATGGGGGTGGAACATCATCTGATGGAGCAAGGCCTACAAACACATTTCCAAGAACAACAAGCTTGTGCCAAAGCACTTAGGGAAAGAAAACTAATTTACAGCAAAACAATGTGCACAAGCACTTGGAGGAATGAAAATCTAAGCTAATATGTACAAGGTGGAGAATTTCCTTCAATAGCAACACTTCAGATGGATTCCATTGACTGGAATCTATAGTTCTTCGCCATATAATGAAGACAATTGGAAAGCATTGATGTCCTTGCACTTTGTGACCATGTATGGGCCACTCCAAATGGCATCAAATTTTGAATGCCTTCCCGGTTTTTCTCTATCTGAATCCCATTTTAACACTAGATCTCCAACTTGGAAAGATCTATTCTTGGCCTTCCTATCAAAGGTCTTCTTGATCAAGGCTTGATCCTTCTCCATTGCTTAGGATGCTTGATTTCTAATTTCTCAGAGCTCCATCAATTCTGCATATCTGAATTCCATGGGCTCAAACTCCAACAAATCCAATTGTTTCATGAGTTCCAATGTTGGTAACTCAAGTGACATGGGAAAAATTGTCTCTCTCCCATAAACAAGCTTAAATGGAGAGTTACCTGTAGATCTTATAGGAGTTATCCTATCAGCCCATAAGGCTGATTTCAACTTAGTATGCCAAGACCTCTGATTTTCATCAAGAGTCCTCCTAATGATCCTCAACAAGTTCTTGTTTGTAGATTCAGCTTGGCCATTACCCTGAGGGTAATAGTTTGATGAAGTGCTTAGGTAGATCCCATTCTTGACATCCCATTCAGTCACCTTCGACTCAATGAATGCCAATGCATTATCTAATATTATTGTAGCAAGTATGCCAAATCTGGTTATTATTCCCTCATAGAAGTCTAGGATGCTAGATTCATTTGCTTCCTTGAGTGCTACTGCTTCACTCCACTTGGTGAAGTAATCTGTTGCTGTTAGAATCCATTTGTTCCCTTGGCTTGAATTGGGATTAATGACTCCAATGAAGTCCAAACCCCATTGCATGAATGGCTGGTTAACTAAAATTGGATGCAATGGAAGAGCAGCCAGCCTCTCTTTACCTGTGAAGAATGCATAATTATTGCACCTCTTGATCCATGCATAACAATCACTGAAAATATTGGGCCAATAATAGCTAGCCCTCATGATCTTTAGAGCTGTCACTCTTAGTGCAAAATGACCACCATCTGGTCCACCATGGAACTCTCCCAACACCCTATGAATCTGATTTGTGCTAATGCATCTCAATAGCTCTCCATTCACGTCCTTCTTGAACAAAACACCATCAACAAGGGCATATGGGACAACCTGCAATCTGAAGTGTATTCTTTTGGTCTTGTTCTTCTCTAAAGGGCATTGTCCTATGTTTAGGAAGTGCATTGTGTCTTGGGTCCAGCAAGTAGTGAGGACACCATCATTCTCCTCTTGAGTGCTTCCTTGCTCATGGCTGTCTTGCAACACCAAAACAACCTCCTTCTCAATACATGCTTCCTTTTGTTTGCTCAAAATCAGCTGCTCACACAATCCTTTTCCTCTGACCAACTTGGTGACTTTGATCTCAATTTCATACTCCATGACACGAGTAATCCAACCTGCTCTCTTTTCATTCAAGTCTTTGTTGAGGAGGAAGTCTTTAACTCCCACATGAGAAACCAACAACTGAACCTTGTTGTTTGAAACTAAATGCTTGAATTTCTTCAAGCTTCTGATTACTGTAAGAACATGCTTTTCAATGAAAGAATATCTCACCTCATAATCCTCCAGGCTTTGGCTGAAGAAAGCAATTGGCTGCTCCTCATTATCTTTGTTCTGCTGCACCAAAATTGCAAAAATAATATCATCACCCCCAAATGCATAGAGGATGAAATCCTTGGAGATATCCGGGTTGATGAGAGTTGGGGCTTGAGAGATGGCTTATTTGATTTCTTCAAAACTTTCCTTACCTTCTGTTGTCCATTTAAAAGCCATGCTTTTATTTAACATCTTGGTGATAGGATTGACAAGGGCTGCAAAATTTGGGATAAACCTCTGAACAAAAATTAGTCTCCCCAAGAAACTTTGAAGGGCCTTCTTATGGCTTGGTAGTGGTAGTGCTCTTATAGCTTCAACTCTTTCTGGATCAATTGCTAATCCTTCTTTGGAGACAATGTGGCCAAGGATTTTTCCTCTATGGGCTAGAAAAATACACTTTTTAGGATTCAAGGATACTCCAAATCTTCTATACCTTTGGAACACTTGTCTCAAATGAAAGAGGTGGTCTGCTGCATTTTAAAAAAAAATAGTGATATCATCAAGATATATCAGCACAATGTTGTTAATCAATCCATTGAACGCCATGTCCATTTCTCTTTAGAAAGTAGCTCCAGCGTTGGACAGCCCAAATGGAATTTTCATGTATACATAAGTTCCCCACTTGGTTGTAAAGGCTGTCTTGAACTGATCTTCTTCTTTCACCATAATATGATTATACCCTGAATAGCCATCAAGTAATGAAAACCTCTCAGAGCTGGAAACAACCTGTAAAATCTGCTCCATAGAAGGAAGTGGATAATGATCATTGAGGGATGCTCTATTCAAATCTCTGAAGTCAACACACAATCTGATTTCCCCACTCTTCTTTCTAACTGGAACCAAGTTGGCTACCCAACTAGAATGCTTGATAGGGAATATGATTCTTGCTTCTATCAACTTATTCAATTCCTTTCTCATGAGAGGCTCCATGTGTGGATTGACTGGCCTTTGTTTTTGTCTGATGGGTTTAATACTTGGATCCAATTCAATGGAGTGTTGAGCTAACTTGGGATTGAAACCTTTAAAATATTCATAGCTCCAAGCAAACACGTCAGGGAACTCTTGACAAAGTTGTATGAGCTCATACCTTTCTTGCTCAGTTGTCACTTTACCAACTCGAAGTGATTTTCCTTCTTCTACCAAGATGGACACTGAATCTTCTCCCTTGACTTGAATGTTTTCTTTCTCCTTCCTAAACTGATCATTAGGATTGAAAATGGACTCCAAAGTAATAAGTCCCTTTGGTAGTTTGTTGGTTCTCAGCTGTACCACTTGGTCACCATACTACTACTCCAACTTTTCCTGATTTTTAGCTGAGAACTCTGCCTCTTCTTACAAGAAATAGATGATTTATTGATCATTTTCAAACACTTTCCAACTTACATTGTTGTCTGGCATTGAAGGCCTTACAATCACATGGATGTTCAGCTATACCTTGTCTTTTTGAATGCTTTCAACAACGTCAAAGGCTGCTCCAACTGATGCAAGCCTGTCAGCAGCTTGGTTCTCTTTTCTAGGAATAGATTTTATGCCAAAGCCCTCAAAATCTTCAATGAGGTCCCCAACCTGTTTTTGTAGCATTTGAGTAGATCATTCTTGACAGCATGCTGCCCCTTAACTTGGTTGACAATCAAATCACTGTCACCAAAGACTTGCAAGCTCTTTATCCCTCTTCTGATTGACCAATGCAATCCTTGTATCAAAGCTTCATATTCAACAATGTTATTAGAGCATGCAAACTGAAATATAAAAGCTGAATAATACTTAACTCCTTGAGGGGAAACCAGCATAGCTCCCCCTCCTGCACCTTGTCGACTCCTTGATCCATCAAAAAACAACTGCCATACCTCATTGTCATCCTTGTGGTCTGGCTTGGTGATGCTAGGAACAAGCTGATTTTCTTCATACACGCAATAGACTCCTAACTCAGATTCTTCTATTTCTTGATAAGGATCAAAAGCATGCACCTTATTTTCCCATTCATCAAGATTTATATCTGGGATGCTTCCTACCTTGGTGTCAATTTCATTAGTGCTTGGATAATCCTCTTGATCAAACGCTAAACAATTGGTATTGATCTGACTTGGAGTGTAAGGCTCAATGTGAAAGTTTGTAATACGTTCAGATTTGATTATGGCCTTGGTTCCATATCTTGTTCTGAACAACATGGGTGACCAATCAGCGTTTAAGTAGCCTCCTATCTTGGCTATGAAATCCCTTCACAAACATAGGGTCAAAGAGTGGTGGAAGTTCTATTATTGAGACATCTTGTAGAACAACAACGTTGGGACAGGCATGCAAGGTAAGACTGAAGTTTTTTATCATTCCAACTATTGTTACATGTTGTCCCATCCAATTGCACTACCCCTTTGGATATGACTTCATATTGAATTCCCAACTAATCAGCTATTTTCTTGGGTATTATTGAACTACTTGCTCCTAGCAATCAATCATGAAATTGTGTGCTAATTGGTTTCCAATGATCAATGAAACATAGAATGAAGGGGGCTTCAAAAAATTTACCTTGTTGTCCTCCATGATTCCCTTCAGGCTGGGCATCATTTGTGAGCACCTTCTCTTGCATTTGGATTTGCTGATTTGAAGTTGACCAGTCCTTCATTGCAGCTTGTAGAAAATCTCTTTGGCTTGGGATAGATAGTGATTCCCACATTGATATGTTTACATTTGTTTTCTTCATATGATCAATGTTGTTGAATGGAGATGAAGCATCTCTTTGCTTTCCCTTGGCCTGCACATTTATTCCTTGCATATGGGCAGCAACAACTGGTGTTTGAGTTGGCCTAGGAGCTGTTTTAGGAAGCCCTTGTGTGTTTGGAACTGAATTTTGTTTACCAATAATTAGTGGGGTGATAGAAAATTGTGGATTACTTGGAGCCAATGGCTGCTCTTCACCCAAATTCCTCCTTTTTGAACTTGTGTTGGCTGCAACACTTTGGGGAACCGTTTGATTCATGCCACAAAAAATCCTCTTCCTACCAGTTTACAAGTGTAGTATCATTTGGAGCTGATTACTACTAGAATGTTTCTTGTTGTTGGTTATTTCCTTGACTACCTTCACCCTCCACAGTAGTTTTAGTCACCATTAATGCTTGATTCAAGGCACTGTTGAAGCACATAGACTGGTTGTGAGGTTCATTGCATGGGAAACACCAATCATACTCTTGAGCTATGTTGTTTTACACTGGCACTAATGCCTTAGAGGTAGATATAGCATTGAGATTGTAAGGCTGAAATGGTCTGTTGGCAGGAGGTCTTGCTTGGTTTAAAATTGTACAGCTAGATTGGGTGGTCTTTGAGGTTGGTATGGTTTCCTGTTAGGCTGATCTTGAGGTTGGAAAGAAGGTATAAATCTTTGGGCTTGCTGCCTTTTGAGTGTAACCAGCTCATTTCCTAGATTTTGTAATTGCTTCATGACTTCTTGAAGTTCATTTCAGGCACTAGAAGATGAAGTAGAAGCTACACTTAAATATCCAATTTCTAGGAGTAGGAATAGGATCTAAATTAGGCACTTGGCTAGTACTTGGGCTCTCTAAACTTGGAAATAATGGCATTGGAGGCCTAGGAGCTAGCTTGCCAGCTTGAATCAAACAATTTTCAGCTCTAATGGAAATGCTATAAGCAACAAGGATAGTTGTGCCTCCCATGGATTGAATTAACATAGAAATATCAAAATTTAAAGCTTTAAGGTAATATAGAAAAGCACCTTCTACTGCTGGCCTTACTGCCACTAGAATTCTCTCCCAAGTCATTTGAAATATGAAGTTGAAGTCAGTCAGCTACTCATTGGAAGCTCTCTTGATGATTGTCAGCTGCTCCAAAAGGGACAAGTTATCTCCATTTTCTCTAAACTGCTCATGGAGGGCTATACATAGTTGGTTCCAATTTTTGATAGAACCTGAGGCAAGACTCCTAAACCATTGCAAAGCTTTCCCTTTGAATGAAGATGCCAGTAGTTTGATAGTACAACTTGCATCTCATTGATCTCATGGATTGCACAAATATTAGCAATATCCTTAACATGATCACCAAGAGTGGTCTGATTTTCTCTAGTAAAGTATGGGATGTTCTTCAATACTACAACTGGGATTAGATTCTATGCATTGAGAACAAGTGGGTTGCTGCCAGTGAAATTGACATAGGGGTTATTTTGTGACCATTCTGATTGGCCTTAGAACCCTTGTGGATTGAATGAAAGGCCTACTAGGTGGAGGAGTCGATAGAGTTATGTCTTGGTGGCGATGGAGACCTTTGAATTCTCCTCCCTCTTTGCCTTCTTCTTGGAGATAACTACAGATACTCAAACAACACTTCTTCTTCTCCAACTCTTGACCTTGTAGTGATTCTTCTCATGAGTTTTCAGCTCTACATTGATAAAACCCAGCTGATTCTTCTTCCTTGGAGTCACCAGATGTGCAATTTAGGGCTCTTTTAAGCAATAAACTTGCAACAAATGCACATCAATTTGTTGTAATGAAGATGAAGACCTCTAAGGTCCCACCGAGCATGCCAAAACTATTGTTGCAAATTAGCACCACCCATGGATGTTGATCAAACTTCTAGTTGACATCTTGGGCATCCAGTGTGATTGCACAACATTGAATCCTCTCCCCAAGTGTGGGACTTGGAAAAAATGGGAGCGGAATCTCCAGATTAGAGGCTAGTTCCTCAACTCCTCTGATCAGATATATCACTTACAAGTTGCAGAGGTTTGAAATTCAAAATCCTACTCTAAATTCCAAAGTGGACAGAGATAGAGAATGCAAAAAAAAATTGAAACTAGTGCTAAGAAGGTGATGCACCAAAGGAGTGGTGAGCATTTCTTACTTCTGTAGATTGACACAGTTCATAAAAATGCAAAACAACTTCATGCACAAACTGATAACTGTAATGGAGGGTTATAAATGAATCAAACAACACAAACAGAGGATTAAAACTCATTCACAGAGCCTGTATTGTCATTTTAACATAAAAAGTCTACTTGCATTACAGCACCTGAGAGGAAAAACAAGTTGTAGTCTTGGAAAAGGTCTGATTTTTCCACAAAAATCACTTTTTAGGTGAAAGAGGGAGCCTACAATACATAAAAAATGTTCAACTCTTTGAAAATGAGCCAAATCTAGCTTTTACAGTGCAAACCACGACCCCAGGAGAGAGAAACACGGGAAAATGTGGGAGAGCTTCAACCACTAACCAAAAATGTAGTAAAACAACATGGGCATCCTTACAGGCCCATCCGCTAACATTTTTCGCCATGCTAGGAGAGAATGCGAGCCATTCTTCATTAAAAATGGTGGTTGAAATGTCATTTCTGTCCATAACCACGTGCCAGAGGTGTTTTTCAATTTTCTCTCTCCAAACTCCATCAAAATGCAAAAATGACCCCGAAATCTTGTAGATAATTTCACCAGATTTCCATTGATATAAAGCACGCAAAAAAGCAAGCTCTAGATGGAAAAATATGGCCGTTTGAAATTTTAGGGAAAAACAGGGCCAAATCAGATTGACGGGCAAATTTTTTTAAATTTTTCACTCTTTGGTCATTTGGAAAATTTTCCAAAAATTCCCTGCACTCCACCATTCAGGGTGCCACGCGGCATGCTTTGATTGGGCGCGGGCCTGTAATGCTTCATTTTCCTTTGTTTTTCCCTTTGGAATATTTTCCACAAAATCCCTGAAGGGCCAATGATCTGGTGCCATGTGGCATGCTTTGATTGGGCGCAGGTCTTTAATGCTTCATTTTCCTTTGTTTTTCCCTTTGGAAAATTTTCCAAAAATTCCCTGCAGAGCCGTTGATCTGGTGCCACGTGGCACGTACTAATTGGGTGTGGGTCTATCCTCCTAAATTTTCCATCGCTATTTGATCCATATTTTGACACGGGCATGTGGCAAAACGTGATTCGCTGTGGGATTTACCCTTTGAATTTTCCTTGCGGGCTTGTCTTGAGTTTTTTACCACCACCTGACATGTGGTACAATTCCATTGGCTCACGCTTGGGGGGTGATTTTTCCTATGAAATTTCCTTCCTTTTTCCTTTGGAAAAATTTCCCAAATTTTCCCCGCCTTCCATCGATCCGGGATACGTGTCCTGTTTTGAATGGTTGGTGGGCCTGCGGGCCAATAATTTTCCTTTTGAAATTTGGAAAAAATACTTCACCAAAATTCTAACTTCTCCTCCACGCTCCGCTGGTCTGATTCCATAGTACACATGGCGAAACATGATTGGGCATAGGCCTTTCCTCCAAAATTTTCCATGTGCCAACACTTAGTCAAATTTTTCAATTTTTTCCCTTTGGACACGTGGCAGGATCTGATTCGCTGGCGGGCTTGCGGGGCCAAATATTCCTTGTGAAAACTTTTCCAAATACTTGGACATGTGGCACCATCTTATTGGCTACGGGCCTTTCAGGGGAAAAATTCCCACCAAAACTCCACCGAGCCATAACTTCAAAAATACATAGAGTTAGGAGGAAAACTTTACCTTTCTGGAAAGATGAGAAAGATCTCTATCTAATGGTGCCATTTCTAGAAAGTTTTGAGTGCCTAAAAAGAAAAAAATTATGACTGAGGCACAAGAGAGGGAAGAATGGAAGGAGTTATCCACAAAATTTATAAGGAGAACATTTTGGATAACATCAACAACATAAGATACATGTTGCAGTAGCTGATAAGAAAGTTGTGCCCATAGAGGTGCCATGTAAATTATTTGGTATACATGTTATTATAATTTTTGATACTGGAGCTACACAATGTTTTATTTCTAGTAAATTAGCTGTACAATTGTGATGCCCATTTAAAATAACCCACTTGAGACCCAAGAAACAACCTAGGGTTAGTTTGAAAATTATGGAATAATTATTTTTTGATTAGAAGTGACCACAACCAAGTTGCAAGACAATAGTTGACCCTCAACAGGTTTCGGAACAAATTCTAAAATTACAAGAAAAAAATTTTTTCAATTCATTAATCAATTATCAAGTTCACATGGTTCAATCTTTAGGGTTAAAAGTTTCAGTTAGGTTCAGGGAGTAATTTACCCCCATACCCACTCTCTAACAGGCTCAGAGTTTCAACTTGATTTTTCTCATACATAATGACTTCAGAAAATTTCCCTAAATCATTCCGATTGGATAGGAAATTTTCTCACCTTTCCGGTGATATAAAAAATTCCTCCTAACTCCTAGTAGGAACTCTAGTTATGAGTCAGGCAGAGTTTTGGAGTCAAATTTTCCCCCGAGGGGACACGTGTCAAGAGGAGAGGAAAACCTCTTTGGGAGGTAGGCGGGTCGCGGGGTGGCTTTAAAAAATTTTCTCCCCACGCGGGTGCAACATTCACAATTCCTGCCCATGCACCTCTGTAGGTCCCCAATGGACACGTGGCAGCCGCTGAGACATTGCAGCGGAAACAGGGAAAGGCAGAGCGATGAAAGAATTTGGGGCATTTCGCCTAAAGGGAAGAAAAGCTGAACAACGCCCATGCACCTGAGGGTCTACCAAGGACATGTGGAACTACAAAACTCACCAATGGGAGAAGAGAGAGGGAGAGGTAGGTGGTGGAAAATATCTGAGAATTTTTCCAAAGGGGAAATTGGGGTGAAAGGCGTGCACTGGTCCACGCGCCCACAGAAGAGAAAATCCCAAGGCAAGGGTGGAAGTGCAGGACAGCAGAAGAAATTTTCAAAAATTTCCAAAGGAAAAAACTAAAAATAAACAAAGGGGTCTATACCCCTCCGCAAGCACCCAAATCTACCACATGGCAGCCCGTGATTGGCCATAGGCTAGCAGGGCTAAAAGGAATATTTTTTTCAAAAAATTTCAAAAAGAATTCAAAGTACAAGAAAGATGTCGTGCCTCTGCCGCTACCCCGTGAGGACACGTAGCAGCCTCTGATTGGCTATGGGCCGGCAGAGGAAAAGATGAAAATTTTCCCAAGACCAAATTTTTTTCAAAAACATTTCTAAGGCAATTCGTCAGAAAAATTTTGAGTTGTGGGCCCGCTAGGGAAAATTTTCCCAAATTTTCCTGCCAAGGCACAAAAACTTCAAAGTGTCATAACTTGAGCTAGAAAGCTCAATTTTGGGCAAACAAGGACTTTTTGGAAAGCTCTCAATGCCCTCTTTGCAGAGGAACCATAAATTTTACTTTTTGATAAATTTTGAATGGTCAAGTTTTGACAAAAATTATCTACAGGCTTTTAATTAGCAAACTGGCAATTTCCAAATTTTTAATTTGATTAAATTGGATCTCCTCCTTCACTCAACATGCTAAACAGACATGGAGAATTAATTTAGGGAGAGTTTAAAGTGTTTTAGGGAAGTTTGATTTGTTCAATTGATTCAAATTTGAATTTGTTCCAACAAATGATAGAAAACAGTTAAGGAAGAGATTGAGCTCAATTTTGCAATGGTTCAAGTTATTCTCTTAAATATTCTTTGTCAATTGAGTTCATTGCTAATATATCATGTTGAATTTTAAGGTTTCCAAGTTGATTGTTAAGTGCTGGTCCAAACTGTGCAATTTGATTAAATTTTTCAGTTTTAAAAGTCACAATGCTAATGATCAAATTTTTGAAAGATCTATTTATCAATTTTATGATTTAAGTGTGGTATTTCCTTTCTAAACTAATCTAAGGCATTTAGTTGTTTACAAAAATTCATTTCCAAATCTATATGATAAGGTCTGACTTTAAATTTCATATGTTTCCTAAAAGAAACAAGCAACATCCTTCCTTCATACGCATTTTATTTTATTTTTTGCAATATAAACAAAGCTTCAAATCACAATTTTATATTCCCATTTCATCACAACAATGAAAATAAGAGATAAACTTGCAATTCTTTATTGACTTCATTTATAAACTTTTACATCTTTACACTCTTCTCCATTCCTTGAATGCAATTAACATAATTTTTATTTCTTTCCAATAAACAGAATCAGAATTTAAATGTATTTTACAATTCAAATATTCATTCTCATAATCAATTTCACATGACATTTCTCCATAACATAACTATTACAATTTCATCCACATCATGTGGGAAAAGATTACAATTGAATGGGTTTTCACAAGGGACTGCCAAAATCTATTTTTCCTTTGCTCCAAGAAAGCAACATGCACATTATCTTTTTCTCCAAGTTGATCACAACAAAAGAGGGGGAAAGGCAACGCTCTCCACCCAACCAAGACATCCAATGAAAGGAGAATCCTTCCTTCATCATTGGCCCCCGAGCCCCAACCAAAATACAATAATAGATGCAATTCAACCCATGGAAAAAACTGGCTTCCACAACACACAACATTCTTTCACATACACATTTAAAAATAAACATAGATCAATACAAAACTGCAGTTTACAACTACAATTGAAAACATATCAATCAAAACTAAGACTTGATCAAGCAAGCCAAAGGAGCAAGGTCTATGGGGGAAGCTTCTTATACCTCACAATTGAGAATTGGGCATCCACTAGAACAACCCACCAAAATAATTCATCCCACACATCCTTATGCCCCCCACAAGTTTCTCCTTATGCCCCCCACACATTTCCTTATGCCCACCGCAAGTAAGAAATGCAAGCTATTTGTTTTCCATGATGGATCCCAAACCTAAACTCCCTCCAAAAAACTCAAATGCCAATGGCATTCCTTATGCCCCCCACATGGATTCCCCATATCCTTCTCCTACACCTTCCCTAAGGTAGTCTACCCAACCAGCCAACAAAAGAAACAAAGCATGCACCATTCACAAAACACAACAAGGAAATAACAGAAAAAGAATGAGAGTTAAATTCCTACCTCTCCATGGTGACTTTTTCTCCCAACAACAAGCTTCAAATTCCAAGAAAATAAATTCCAAAGAATCAACTCCCAAGCATGTAAATCTTTCTCCAAAACTTCCTCCAAAAACAAGAGCTCCCACAAGAAAAATGTGCCCCCAAGAAGTTTGCAAAATGATTCAACAACCCCAAAACAAGAAGAGAGTTTGAATTAAATAGAAGAGGGAAAGAAGAGGATGATGTGGATCCATGTAGGATGTCACATCAAACATCCTCAAATTCAAACAAAAAAGACAAACTCCATTCTCCAAAGCATAATAAAGAGGTGGGTGAAAAATGACAAGTTACTTGCACACTCCAAAGAGCCCACACCTCAAGGGACAACAAATTAAATGAAATGTAAGAGAGTGCATTCCAAAACAAGCAACAAGATGAATAAAATTCATTATAAAAGTCACAAATCACATCTCCATCCATAAGTATGGTTGGTAGATTAAATTTAGAGGCATGGAACAAGTTTTACTTGTCCCACAAGCCTCCAAAAACAACTCCCAAGGACAAATTCGAATTTTTCATGGAGGTGGAGTATTTCATACTCCAAAAATGACTTACACAACTTACACATCCCTTAAAAAATTAAATACAAATAGCCAACAACTCCCATTATTATTTTCCCATATCCCAATTTAATTTATTTAAATTTTAATCATATGATTCACACATTAATCTATCACAACTAATTACTTAAAAGAAAGGAACACATTACTAATAAAATACATACAACAATAATAAAAATTAACCACATCAATAAAATACATAATACCCATGGTCACATATAAAGGAAATCCCCCCATGGGAATCCCTAACAAAACAACAATCAACACAATAAAACAAGTTGCCATGGTGACCTCGTTGAATCCACCTAGAATTCCACTTTGGTTGGTCTCCGATCCCCCAATGTTTTGTTGTGATATTTTTAACCTGCAAAACAAAAATACCTCCTTTGGCCTCATGGCCATATCAGAACATCCAACGTGATATAAATGAAATCACAAAACCAACAATATAAATTAATCACAACAACATCGAAGCAATAACTACATCATTTACATTTTTAATCCACAACTATATCAGCATCATCAAATATTCATTTTCTAGATCTACTCATAATATCTAAAATCACATGTCCAAACAAAATCCATAAAACATCCATGTAAATAATATATCATCATCCACATATAACGTGTCTCTAATAATCATCATGCATCAAAATCAAATCAAGATCAACAATAATCCATGATCAATGTCTAACATCATACTAAATCAAAACATAATAATGTCTATAATGTAATCAACAGTATCAGCATAAGCATCAAAAGGTGTCAAAGGGAAGTGGGCACTACATTCCTACTCCCCTTAGACTTGACTTCCTCCTGGAAGTCACTCGAACAAATGTGGAAACTAAACTCGTAATGAAGTAGCATCCTCCCATGTAGCTACAGTCTCATCATATCTGTCCCACTGCACCGGAACCTGATCAACCTCTCTACCTCAAAGGCCCAGGGTCTTATGATCTAAGATGTGATCGAGCTCCACCATCACTTGCCCCTGATCTTACACCTGTAATGATGTCCAATATAACACATGAGAAGGATCTGTAATATATCTCCTGAGAACTAAAACATGAAAAACATCATGTATGTGAGACAAGCTGGGTGGCAATGTTAGACGGTAGGCCAAAGGGCTGATATGCTCCAAGATCTCAAAAGGTCCAACAAATCTAGGAGCTAACTTAGAACCTTTTCCATAATGGATAGGGATCTTGTGTGGCCTGACATGAAGGAACACCTTCATGCCCACATCAAAACTACGGTCAATCCTATGTTGATCTGCATACTTCTTCTTCATGTCCTAAGCCTCCTGCAATCTCTAATTGATCAACACTACCTGCTACTCCATGTCCTGTAGAAGAGCTGGTCCAAGAGATACCCTGTCCTCTAGCCTGTCCCAGCTAAGAGGTGTCCTACACTCTCTACCATACAAAGCCTTAAAAGGAGCCATGCCTATAGAACTTTGAAAACTATTATTACAGGAAAACTCCACTAAGTACAGGTTCTCCTTCCACTTAGTCTGCTGATCCATCACATACATCCTGAGCATATCCTCTAAAATCTAATTCACCCTCTTAGTCTATCCATCTGTCTCAGGGTGATATGTTGTGCTGAAGTTGATCCTCATCCCGAGGACATACTGCATGGTGGTCCAGAAATGTGAAGTGTATAAAGGATCCCAATCACAAATGATCTTCCGTGGAATCCCGTGCAACTTGACAATCTCATCCAAATATACTCATGTCACTGCTCTAGCTATGTAAGTGGTCTTCACCAGAGAAAAGTGAGCCACTTTTTTCAATTTATCAACTATGACCATGATGGCGTCATGGTGATATCTCAGCATTGGTAGCCCAACAATGAAATCCATGGAAATGGTGTCCCACTTCCATTCCGGTATAGCATGAGGATAAAGAAGGCCAGCTAGATGTTGATGCTCAGCCTTAACCCTCTGGCACTCTAAACATCATGACACAAATTGAGCCATGTCTCGACGAAGTCCTCTCCAATGATACAACTGTCTCAAGGTGGCGTCCATCTTCTTCACCCTGAGATGGGCTGAATAGGGTGCACGATGTGCCTCCACCAAGATGTCCTACCTCAAGCCTCCATCTTTGGGAACATATATCTGACATCTGTGCCTGAGAAGACCATCTGCGTATAAGGTAAATCCATCAAACTTCCCCTCAAGGGGTCTCTATGACTCGATCTCTGCTCGAACTGCAATGTAGAAGCTATCAAGAGGAAGCTGCTGAAGAATCTTGCTCCGCAAATATGTGCTCACTGAGGTGGCCATAGCCACATGTCTCCATCTGCTGAGAGCATCTGCTACCACATTCTCTTTCCCCTTCACATGCTCTATCTCCATGTCATACTCACAAAGTAACTCCATCCAACACCATTGACGAGCGTTGAGATTTGGCTATGTGAAGAGGTGGTGAAGACTTGAAATGATCGGTCCTGAGTGTGAATCTCCTACCAAGAATAAAATGTCTCCATCTAACCAAAGCATGTACAACTTTTGCAAGCTCAAGATCATGAGTTAGATAATTAAGCTCGTGATCCTTGATTTTGCGAGACTCAAAAGCCACTACTCTGCCATCTTGCATCAACACACCTCCAATACCTGCTAAAGAAGCATCTTTGCAAAAAAATAACCCACCTTGTGGATCTAGTAATGCAAGAATAGGTGTTGTGGTGAGGCACTCCTTCAGTGTCTTGAAGGCCTACTCGCATCTATCCGAACAAACAAACTTCTTCCCTTTCCTCTGAAGGGAAGTGATAGGGTGTGTAATCTGAGAGAAGTCCTGAACAAATCTCTGGTAGTAACCTGCTAATCCCATGAAGCTGCACACCTCGGTCACTATAGTGGGTGTTGGCCAATCCATAATGGCTCTAATCTTGGAAGGATCGACTGTGATACCTTCCCTAGAAATGATATGACCCAAATACTACACCTCTATCTGAAAGAAATCACACTTCTCCAAGTTCCCGTAAAGTTGCTGCTCCCAAAGACACTGAACAACCTAGCGAAGGTGCCCCTCATGCTCCTCACGTGTACATGAGTATATCAAAATGTCATCTAGGAAGATGAGCATGAAGTGATCTAAGAAGGTCCTGAATACCCCATTCATCAAACTCATGAACACTGCGGGGGCATTAGTCAAACCAAAAGGCACCACTGTGAACTCATAGTGCCCATATCTCGTGTAGAAGGTGGTCTTATGAATGTCCACCTCTGAAATCCTCAACTGATGGTACCCTGACTTGAGATCAATCTTAGAGAAAATTATGGCTCCCTTCATCTGATCAAACAAGTCATCAATACGAGGAAGAGGATAACGATTCTTGATCGTTACCTTGTTCAACTGGCGGTAATCAATACACAACCGCAAGGATCCATCCTTCTTCTTCACAAAGATCACCGGTGCACCCCAAGGGGATACACTAGGATGGATAAGGCCTTTCTCCAAAAGGTCCTCAAGCTACAGCTTGAGCTCATAGAGCTCTGGGGTGGTCATCTGATAAGGTGCCCGTGAGATAGGATCTGCTCCAGGAACTAGATCTATATGAAAATCAATCTCACGTGGGGGTGGTAACCCCAGATAGCTCCCTTGGAAAGACATCAGAAAACTCTCTCAAAATGGGATGATCATCTAGTGATGGTCCACTAGACCCATCCTCTGATATGTCACTAACCGTCACAACATACATCTGATAACCCCGTTGCACACACTCCTTAAGCTACATAGCGGAAATGGTGCAAATAGAAACGGGTCTCCTGACCCTAGAAATCACTGAATCAACTCCCAAATCATCTACACAAGATATAGTCTTGTGATAACAATCCATCCTGGCCCTGTGTGAAGATAACCAATCCATACCCAAAATGACTCCATACGAGCCCAAAGGAAGGATACAGAGATCTGAGGTAGTGGTGAAAGGTCCCAAATCCACTACACACTCCTTAACTAAGGATTCTACAGAGATCTTGGCTCCAGAAGCCATCTCGACATCCCAACTAAGAACCCTACCTAACTACCACTAGCCTGCATCGCTCTACTAAAGATGGTGCAATGAAAGAATCAGAAGAACCAGAATTAAACAATACAGAGGTAGGAATACCACCAATGCTACCTGTGGTCTCAATGACTATGCTCTAGTGCTCTACCTGGTGGTTCTCAACCACTGCATAAATCCTATGGCTATGCCCCATGTCACCAACATTCGGCTTAGAAATCTGCGTCTTACCCTTGTTGTTAGGGTTCTGTGGGAAATCTCTCCAAAAGTGTCCAGCAACTCCACAACCAAAACATCCTCCCCAATGAGTAGCACCTCCAGTAGGTGCCCTAAAAGCCTATGGTGTGGATCCTGATGATCCAACTATGGTCTGCTAAGGTCTTTGATGGCAAGTTCCTGTTGACTGAGCTCTAGGTCCACCCTGTGTCCTGATGGGACCCCTAGGAGGAGGCCCCATACTCCGACCTCTCTGTGCATCAGCTCTCTATGGAGGTCTATGAGGTGGGCGGGACTACTGCTGCTACTGTTGTGGCCTAAAGGATGACTGTGTTGTACCCTGGCTACCACAAGGAAGGGGTACTGACCCCCTCGATCTACCATCCTGCATCTATTGTATGTGGGTTTGGACTTGGTCTCTAGCCTGCTGGGTCTTACCCCAAGTCTCCTCTGCAATATAGGCCTTCTCGATGGCCTCTGCTAATGTCTGTGGGCAGTGGATCTGCACTGCACCTCTAATATCTAAATTTAGGCCCTAGATGAACCTGTGAATCTACACCTGCTCATCCTGCATATACTCTACATACTGGAGTAGATCTAAAAATCTACTCTCATACTCTACTACTGAAAGAGAAGCCTGTCAGAGGTCATGGAACTCATCAATCCTCTACTGGATGAACCTCCATGACAAATACTTGCTCCTGAATCTCTCCTCAAAAAGTTCCCAGGTCATTATCTCTAAATCTACATGGAGCTTCTGCTCCTCTATCCTCCACCATACTCCTGCTCCATCCCTCAGTAGATGGATCGCAACACGAGATTTCGTGTTGCTAGAACAAGGACAAAGCTTGAAGCAACCGCTCAAGCTCACTAGCCAGGCCTCTACCTAAAATCCACCCATGTCACCTAAGTAATGTGATGGCTCAAAGCTTCAGGATCTCCTTGATGTGATCCCCTGATGGTCTAACGGCCTCTCGGTCTCTCTACACACTCATCCCTAAGCCTAGGGCTCTGAGACTCTCTCTACGCTCTGGAACTCTGTCACCCTGTCTCCTAGGGGATGACTCTACTCTGGTTGACCCACATGGGAGTTCTCTCCTCCATGCTCCTCACTGGGTCAAGGAGATACTTGAACCTCGATAGAAGGGTCTCTATCATGACTAGCTGCATGTCCTCCTCCTAATCCTCTGCGTAGAGCGACATTAACATCCTGAAGGGTCTGTAGAATCTAAGGTAGAATAACTGCTACACCCTGATCTGGTGGTGGTGGTGGTGGTGGTGAGTCTGAGTCTCTGTGAAGGTTCCTCTCACTCCTTCTGAGCCTCCTACACAGACCAAAGCGAGAGTTAGTTCATTTTGCTAAGTTTTACACAACTTCCATGTTTACTAAAATATACAATTTCTAGCTAAGTTGTTTTCTAGGTTTAAAAGTGTGCTAGGTTTAAATTTCATGTCTCAAGTTTTCTAGTGTGCCTAATGGTCCAAGCCTTTGAACCACTACTCTAATACTAAGTGTGATGCCTATTTAAAACAACCCACTTGAGACCCAAGAAACAACCTAGGGTTAGTTAGAAAATTATGGAATAATTTTTTTTATTAGAAGTGTCCACAACCAAGTTGCAAGACAATAGTTGACCCTATTAGGTTCTAGAACAATTCTAAAATTACTAGATCATACTTTTCATTTATTAACAATTATCAAGGTCACATGGTTCAACTTTAGGGTTAGAAGTTTTAGTTAGGTTCAGGGAGTAATTTACCCCCATACCCACTCTCTAACAGGATCAGAGTTTCCACTTGATTTTTCTCATACTTAATGCTTCCAAAATTTCCCTAAATCATTCCCATTGGATAGAAAATTTTCTCACCTTTCCAGTGATATAAAGAAGTCCTCCTAACTCCTTCAAGAACTCAAGATATGAGCAAGCGGACCTTAGGGGTCAAATTTTCCCAAAGGGGACACGTGTCAAGAGGAGAGGAAAACCTCTTTGGTGGGTTGGCGGGTAGCGGGGTGGATTAAGGCTTTATGTGGGGGAAATTTTCCAATTGCACCCGTGCCTCTGTGGGTCCCCAAGGTGGCAGCCACTAAGACATTGCTGGGAAAATAGGGAAGGGCGGAGCAACAGAAGAATTTGGGGCATTTCGCCCAAAGGGAAGAAAGGCCGAATAGCACCCACGCACCCACGGGTCCACTGAGGATATGTGCACTACAAAATTTCTGGGGAGAAGAGAGAGGGAAAGGTGGGCGGTGGAGAGTATTTGGTGAATTTTTCCAAAGGGGAAATTGGGGTGAAAGGCACGCACGGGTCCGCGCACCCTCGGAAGAGAAAATCCCAAGGAAAGGGTAGGAGTGTGGGGCCGCGGGAGAAATTTTCAAAAATTTCCAAAGGAAAAAACTAAAAAGAAACAAAGGATTCTCCCCCTCCACCGCTGCACCCAAAGGTGCCACATGGTAGCCTGTGATTGTTGCGGGCCGGCAGGGCTAAAAGGAAAAGTTTTCCAAAATTTTCAAAAAGTCTAAGGGAAAAGAAAATGTCGTGCCTCTCCACTGCCCTCGTGAGGACACGTGGCAGCCTCTGATTGGCTGTGGGCCGGCAGAGGAAAAGATGAAAATTTTCCCAAACCAAAATTTTCAAAAAAAATTCTAAGGCAATTCGACGGGAAATTTTTGGGCCCCGCCAAGGAAATTTTTCCGCCAAGGCACAAAAACTTAAAAGTGCCATAACTTATGCTAGAAAGCTCAGTTTTTCAAAAATGAGGACTTTTTAGAAATCTTTCGATGTCCTCTTTTTACAGGAAACATAAATTTTACTTTTTGATAAATTTTAAGGGGTCAATTTTACAAAAAGGATCTGCAGAATTTTAATTAGCAAACTGGCAATTTCTAACTTTTCAATTTGATTAAATTGGATCTCCTCCTTCACTCAACATGCCAAACAGGCATGGAGAATTGATCTAGGGAGAGTTTAAAGTGTTTTAGGGAAGTTGATTTGTTTAATTTATTCAAATTTGAATTTTGTCCAACAAATGACAGAAAACAGTTGAGGAAGAGATTGAGCTCAATTTTACTCAATTTATTTCAATTGTTAAAGTTATTCTCTTAAATTTCTTTGTTAATTGAGTTCATTGCTAATATATCATGTTAAAATTTAAGGTTTCCAAGTTGATTGTTAAGTGCTGGTCCAAACTGTGTAATTTGATTAAATTTGTTCAATTTTAAAAGTCACAATGCCAGTGATCAAATTTTTAAAGGATCTATTTATCAATTTTATCATTTAAGTGTGATATATAGTTTCTAACTAATCTAATGTATTTAGTTTTTTACAACAATTCATTTCCAAAGCTAAATGATAAGGTCTAACTTTCAATTTCATATATTTCCCAAAAGAAACAATCAACAACCTTCATACGCATTTTTTTTGCAATATAAACAAAGCTTCAAATCACAATTTGATATTCCCATTTCATCACAACAATGACAATAAGAGATAAACTTGCAATTCTTTATTGAATCCAAAAAAGGAAACATCTTTACACTCTTTCATTCCTTGAATGCAATTAACAGAATTTTCATTTCTTTCCAATAAACAGAATCAGAATTTAAATGTCTTTTACAATTCGAAAGGCTAACTCCATAATCAAATTACATACATCTTTCCTTCACAAATACATGATACAATTTCATCCACAACAAGTGGGAAAGGATTACAAAGAATGTGTTTTCACAAGGGACTGTCAAACTATATTTTCCCTTTGCTCTGGGAAAGGAACATGCACATTATCTCTTTTCTCCAAGTTGATCACAACAAAAGAGGGGGAAAGGCAATGCTCTCCACCCAACCAAGACATCCAATGAAAGGAGAAGCCTTCCTTCATCATTGGCCCCCGAGCCCCAACCAAAATACAATAATAGATGCAATTCAACCCATGGAAACAACTGGCTTCCATAACACAACATTTTTTCACATACACATTTCAAAATAAATATAGATCAATACAAAACAACAGTTTATAACTACAATTAAAAATATATCAATCAAAACTCAAGCTTGATTAAGGAAGCCAAAGGAGAAAGGTCTATGGGGGAAGCTACTTATGCCTCCCAATTGGGAATTAGGCATCCACCCAGAACAACCCGCCAAAATAATTCATCCCACACACATCCTTATGCCCCCCCACAAAGTTTCTCCTTATGCCCCCCCACACATTTCCTTATGCCCACCCCAAAATAAGAAATGTAAGCTATTTCTTTTCCATGGTGGATCCAAAACCTAAAATCCCTCCACAAAATGCAGATGCCAATGGCATTCCGTATTCCCCCCCACATGGATTCCCCATAGGCTTCTCCTACACCTTCCCTAAGGCAGTCTACCCAACCAGCCAACAAAAGAAACAAAGCATGCACCATTCACAAAACACAACAAGGAAATAACATCAAAAGAATGAGAGTTAAATTCCTACCTCTCCATGGTGACTTTTTCTCCCAACAGCAAGCTTCAAATGCCAAGAAAACACAGTCCAAAACAAGAAACTCCCAAGCATGTAAAGATTTCTCCAAAAATTCCTCCAAAAACAAGAGCTCCCACAAGAAAAATGCACCCCCAAGAAGTTTCAAAATGATTCAACAACCCCAAAACAAGAAGAGAGTTTGAATTAAATAGAAGAGGGAAAGAAGAGGATGATGTGGATCCATGTAGGATGCCACATCAAACATCCTCAAATTCAAACATAAAAGACAAACTCCATTCTCCAAAGCACAATAAAGAGGTGGGTGAAAAATGACAAGTTACTTGCACACTCCAAAGAGCCCACACCTCAAGGGACAACAAATTAAATGAAATGTAAGAGAGTGCATTCCAAAACAAGCAACATGATGAATAAAATTCATTATAAAAGTCACAAATCACATCTCCATCCATAAGTATGGTTGGTAGATTAAATTTAGAGGCATGGGACAAGTTTTACTTGTCCCACAAGCCTCCAAAAATAGCTCCCAAGGACAAATTCGAATTTTTCATGGAGGTGGAGTATTTCATACTCCAAAACTGACTTACACAAGCTCTTACACAACTTACACATCCCTTACATAATTAAATACAAACAACCAACAACTCTCATTATTATTTTCCCATATCCCAATTTAATTTATTTAAATTTTAATCATATGATTCTCACATTGATTCTATCACAATCTAATTAATTAAAAGAAAGGAACACATCACTAATAAAATGCATACAACAATAATAAAAATTAACCACATCAATAAAATACATAATACCCATGGTCACATATAAAATAAATCCCCCCCATGGGAATCCCTAACAAACAACACTCAACACAATAAAGCAAGTTGCCATGGTGACCTCGTTGAATCCACCTATAATTCCACTTTGGTTGGTCTCTGATCCCCTAATGTTTTGTTGTGATATTTTTGACTTACAATACAAAAATACCTCCTTTAGCCTCGTGGCCATATCAGAACATCCAACATGATATAAATGAAATCACAAAACCAACAATATAAATGAATCACAACAATCATCGAAGTAACACCTACATCATTTGCATTTTTAATCCACAACTATATCAACATCATCAAATATTCATTTTCTAGATCTACTCATAATATCCAAAATCACATGTCTGAACAACATCCATAAAACATCCATGTCAATAATATATCATCATCCACATATAAGGTGTCTCTAATAATCATCATGCATCAAAATCAAATCAAGATCAAAAATAATCCATGATCAATGTCTAACATCATACTAAATCAAAACATAATAATGTCTTTAATTTAATCAACAGTATTAGCATAAGCATCAAAAGGTGTCAAAGGGAATTAAAAAGAAAAGAAAGAATAATGGAAAAATCTTGGATTGTACATTATGGTAATAATGTTTTCCATACTGTTAGTAAATGTGTTTTTAGAGTAGTCTTAGAGTTACCAAGTCTTTCCACTAAAGTAAATATTTGTTGCTCCTTTGGGGTCATATGATGTCATAATTGGTGTTAACTGGCTTGTTGATCATAAAGAAAAAATTTATTATTTTGAAAAACACATTAGTTGCCTTGATGATCTTTAGAAAACAACAAACATTTAAGGGGTAAAACGAGAAATTTCAGTTAGAAAATTGATAGCTATGCAGCTTAAGAAGACCAAAAATAGAGGTTGCACTCTATATGTAGTACAAAATTTCTGAAACAACAGAAAATGATAGTGATTTCTTGGAAAAATATCTATTGTTAGGAGATTTCAGTGATTTATTTTCAGAAGAACTTCCTGGTCTTCTGCCCAAATGAGAATTTGACTTCACAATATAAATCAAACCTAGAACTGAGCCTATTTCCAAGGCACCATATCAAATGAATACAAGTGAATTAGTAGAACTTAAGGCACAGTTATAAGAACAGTTGTCTAAATATTGGATAAGACTGAGTTTCTCACCTTGGGGATCATTGGTAATCTTTGTGAAAAAGAAATATGAAACACTTAGAGTTTGTATTGATTATAGGATATTAAACAAAGCAAAATTTGAAAAAAGATATCCACTTCCTAGAATTGATGATCTGTTTGATCAGATGCATGGTGCATCAGTTTACTCAAAGATATATCTTCATTTTGGATACCACCAATTAAGAATAAAAAATGAAGATATTCATAAAACAACCTTTAGAACAAGGTATGGACATTATGAATTCATAGTTTTGTTAGAATTTGAGGATTCTAATAAATACAGATTTAATCAAATTACATATTATATGATGTTACAATAATTATTTAAATAAACATTACATCATAACATAAGTAAATAAAGAAATACTTCCATGAAGTAAATAACACAGGTGACACAATATTTATAGTGGAAAACCCCAATAGGGTAAAAACCACTTTGAAAATAACCTTTTACTTCAGAGAAAGTATTTTACATCTACTAGATCACCTCCTCCTTAAAACCCTATTTACTAAGGTAAAACCAAATCACTTGATTTGCAAATCTTTTATATATTTCACGAACATATCAAATGAGGACCTAGAGTCCTTTTTATATAATGTGATCGGGTATGTCTCCCGACCCACCTTTTCAACCTAAAATGGTTAACACATATACCTAGGTGAGTGCATTTAATAAATATAAACATAAATGATTCACATTATTAAATACTTGCCTAATGTATATTACCTAGGTATAAATATTTAATAATAGAAAAGTATTTCATATTATTAAATATTTAACCTATTTAATAGTGATGGACCAATATTAATCAAGGGTTGGCCAGACCACTTAATCATTATGTTCCAAAACTCCCCCTTAATGTTAAGTGGGATAACATATGCTTATAGATTACCTGCCCATGGTACACTACAAGATTTACAATCCTTAAACCATAAAGGTTTTAGGGTAGCATATCAGGTGAAAGAATTATAACACCTTCATCATACTCAAATTACCTTTTTGTACAAAAGGATTTGGATTCCCAAAGATCATCCCATGATCAGTGGCTAAGTATGATTTGTGAGTTTTACATATTCTTACAGGTTCTCATAAAAATTTATTGAAGCCAAGCATATATGAGTCTTTTATAACCAATTACATCCTTAATAATATGTTTGTACTAGATGTTTACTAGTAAAATCAATAGCACTAAAGAGTTTACTGAAGATTGTCTTTAAGATCTTTCTACACTTCTTTCTAAAAAAGAATATGAGGAGGTATACATGCTTGAAGGTCTTTTTTACAAATGCCCGAAAGTATTTTTACAAAAAATAAGTTCCATTAGGAGGTGATATTATCATGCACACTCCCCCTCAATGGAAACTCCAACAATCCAATATTTTCATGAAAGTGAAAAAACTTTGCAGCACTCAGGGGCTTTATGAAGATATTAGCAACCTACTCTTCAGTCGGCACAAACTTGAGATCTATCTCACCACTTAGCACCTTCTCACAGATGAAGTGTATATGTATCTTAATGTGCTTTGTCCTCTGATGTTGTACTGGATTATGTGCAAGATATATGGTGCTTTGGTTATCACAGAACAAAGGAACACTGCATGGATCCTTCATCTTTATCTCATCGAACAACCTCTTTAGCCATAGAGAATTTTTTACAGCTTCCATTACACTTCTATACTCAGCTTCTGTTGAAGAGATAGACATAGTTGGCTATTTTTTGTTGCACCAAGTAATAGCACCTGCACCAAATTTAAACACATAACTAGAAGTAGATTTTCTATCCAAGACATTACCAATATGATCAGAATCACAAAATCCATATTAGTTAGCATATTCATTCTTAGTATAATGCAAACCATAATTGATTATACCTTTAATATATATAAGAATCTTTTTTGCAAGACTCGAATGATCTTTATAAGGTTCCTACATAAACCTAGAAACAATTCCTACTACATAGGAAATATCTAGTCTGGTGATAGTTAGATATATTGAACTACCAACTAACTGCCTATATAAAGTAGGATCAAATTTTTTACATGTAGGTTTAGGATCAATTTTCAGTCCAACTTTCATAGGAGTAGAAATCGGTTTACAATCAATTATTTTAAACTTTTTCAGTACACTGGTTGCATACTATGGTTGAGAAACAACAATAGAATGTTTATCTTGAAATACAACTATGCCAAGAAAATTATGTAAGAGACCTAAATCAGTCATTTCAAAGTATTTTTTCAATTTTTATTTAATTCTACAAATTAAAGAGGATTATCACCAGCCATAAGAAAATCATCAACATATATAAAAAAATGATAATAAGTGATCCTTCTTTCTTAATGAATAGATCATTGTTAGAAGAAAAATTAACAAATTCTAATTGTTTAAAGAAATAATTAATTTTCACATACAAAGCTCTAGGAGCTTGCTTTAAACCATACAAGGATTTTTTCAATTTACAAACATAGTTTTCTTTACCAGTTTCTTCAAATCCTTTAGGTTGAGACATGTAAAGTTATTATTTTAAATCATCATTCAAAAAGGAATTTTTCACATCCATTTGGTGGATATCCAACCTAAATTGAGCAGAAATTGCAAATAAGGTCATAACAGTACTCATTTTAGCTACAGGGGCAAATGTCTCAACATAATCAATACCAGGTTTCTAAGTGAAACCTCTAGCAACAAGTCTATATTTATGTTTATCAATACTACCATATGCATTATATTTTCCTTTGTATAACCACCTAGACCGTATAATAATTCTTTTCTCTAGAGGTGGAACTGTACGTACCCAAAATTGTAAGGTACTGTACTGCGGAATAGAGTAATAAGATCCCCAATGATGATACAGGTCTCTTCGCAAGGTGTTCGGGATCCAGAAAAGCTCTCCTAATATGCGTTAATATCCCGCATACCCCGCCTAGTCCCCGCGTGTTTGGTTTTCCCCTTTTTCCCTCTTTCCTTGGCCTTTTGATCTTCAGTGACGAAACCGCTGCCCTGGTCAGGGCGGCGGTCCTGTAACCACTACCCTGCTCAGAGCAGCGGTCCTACGTGCATTTTCCAGAATGTTCTTTTGACGTGACTCACGTGAAATATCACGATTCACCAGCTTTCTTTTCCGACTTGAGCATGCATTTATGTTTTTGGTCCCCTGGAATAGTGTTTTTCCTTTGTTTATTGTTTAGGAGTTCCATTTGGTTTATTGTTTTGGTTTTTGGGTGATTGAATTCCTATAAATGCATGGTTTTGTGCACAAGCAAATGGTCTGAAGTTTTGGCTGGGTTTGGAAAACTGATCTTTGCTCTCCTCATTTTAGTATTTTAGCTTGTTAGCTTGTTTAGAAGCCATAGCTTGAATTCACTTGCATGCTTTAGTTAGATTGCTCAGCTGTTGGTAAGCCACATATCCAACTTGTGCAAACAGTATTGATGTTTTATCTAATCCATTAGAGTAGTATAGCTTAGGAAGCCATTAAAGTTACAGGTTTTGCTCTTCATACAGGATAGTTTCAGGTTCTGGACACATTTTGTTGCACGATTCACAGTAGATCCCGCTAGGAATTGCATAAGCCAAGCTCTGTACTCTTGCGCTATCCCTCTCCTATCCGCGTTCTATTCTATCTACATTCTGAAGGGTTGTCCCTTGTTCCAACACCTATTCCTGTTGATGCAAGCATTACACGCTTTTCTGGATCTACGTGAACACAAAGAATGAAGAGATCATACTGAGGGGACAAGATCACACACACCATCAGATTCGCCACTATTCTGCGGAATCCAGGTTTTAACTTTCAAAGTTCTAGTTAGAATCATATCAAATAGAGTAGATAATTGCTTCATTTCAGTGAATTCTATTCTCGATATTACCAGGGAAGCTGTGAGGATTGATAGTTTCTGAGAAACTATGATTCACTCCTCACTTCTGAGGTAGGATCGAGAATCTTGCAGATAGATTAGACAAGCTATTTAGAATAATTCTACAAATCGCATAGGCAAATAACTATACTCGGTTATCTTGTCTATTTTAAAATATTGTTTATTATTCCTAGATACGTTTAAAATAGTTTGCTTTCCTTAAAATTGTTAAAAGATTTCTTAGAAGAGTAAAAGTTATATATATGTTAGATTTATTTCACGTAGTTAGAATTTTCTCCATTACAGTTAGATTTGCATATTTTTTGCATGACAATCACGGGACCTCAGGAGCCCAGGGAATATATATTTGAGCCAATCGTGCCTCAACCAAATCTCGCAATAGTAATAACTGATATTGACCAAAATCTCAGAATACAAGTATTCCGAACAACCACAGATTTACAACTGATCAGTTCTCAGTTGAGGGGATTAAACATAGAAGACGACCAAGCACACACGTTTTGGTCAAACCAACCAAATGACAGAGTGCCCTAGGTAAACACTCACATGACTGTAGAAGGGTTCGAAAGAGAACAAACCTTTGGTTGTGATCCTTTGGTCCCACAGCCAGGTGCAGGAGATACCCTCACAGATATAGATACCAGTCTAAGGATCCAGGTTGCACGAATGCCTATGAGATATTCTGAGAAAATCACAACTTGTTGGTTCTAAACATAGAAGCTGAGAAAGCATATGATTACTGGATACTAGGGATTAGAACTTGATTTCTACGCATGACCATAATAGGACCAAAACAACCAAGAGTCTATGGTTGCGATCCACAGATCCCACAGCCCAACGAGTCCACAAGTCAATCTGATATAGACACTGGCCTACGCACACTAGTATTTCAGTCCACTCCACTTCCACCCATCATCATCGAACAATTGTCCCTATTAGATATAGCGGCTAACGAAGCTAGAGAATTCTGGACTAGGCCAGAGAATCATCCGTAGAGTCAATTATATTCACCATCCACTTTATGACCTTATCAGGAGACGTACACGAAACTATCCCAGGTCATTTTCCACGTATTCCACAACCTATAGATCGAATCACGCCAGAGCTCGATATTGATTGGAGCCTTCGAGCAGTCATCCTTGCCAATCGATCTATCACACCAGTCCAAGTTAGAAGGGCCTTCTTTGCCTTAGATTCACAAATTCCATTAGTGCGTGTCGAGGACATTAGATTACCTAACTAGTTTTTCTGTACATACCACGTATATTCCACCCCCCACCGGCTGTCTCGGCACGACCTCGAGAGGTCGGGTACGCGGAAGAGTTACTTGTAGATTCTCACGCTCGCCTGTCACTTTTCCGGCGTACAAAATTGGTGAACCCGACGTGAAACAAACGAAATTAGTGAAGATGACTACAAACTTCCTACTTTCTCATTCCGAGTCATAGTATCACGTGTTCTTTCACAAATCACCTTCGCTCCTTCCCATTATTCTGCGGGTATTCATATACCCCCCGAATATGTCGGGATTCGATGCATATGGCAGACCCCTCTTGGGTCTTGAGGCATACTACGCCCAACAAAATAGGCAATCATCACCCTCGCTCTCAGTATGGGGCGACAACTACTCAACTAATCAGTTGTCAACACAAACCCCAAGAAACAGATATAGTTCATCTTTTCAAACTGAGGAGTTAGATCAACCCCCTCGAACGCAACAAACAGAGCCTTCAAGCTTGAACAAAATGACGTTTACCGGAGAATCTGGTTTGTCTCCTCAAATGCTACTTAGGCCACAAATTAGTAGACAATCAGATCCATACCTGGTCGTAGATGATGGACAGTCAATACGTTATCCTAGGAACGAACAACACTCTCGGAATATCTATCCACCTATAGGGGGTTTACACATACAACCCGAGGTCTCTTTTCAAGAAAATACCTCTATGCCCTTACATATAGAAAATACTCTTGGAGAAGCTTGGCAAGAAAGTGATCAGTTCATGACAGGATATCACATGCCTATACAACATCAGGGTGTACAACAAACGCCGCTCAAGACAAAATACCGTGACTTCACCAAATGAAGTCATTTCAACGTCTAGTAGAAAAAGTGAGAGGGTTAGAACTTGGCCAAGCAAGTCAAAATTCTCAGTTCATACAAACAGGGAGTTCCAATCCTCCATACCATACCAGGCCAAGTAGATCTCCTCACAGGGGTAGGCACATTAGGCATGCCTCCTCACTATCCACAACAAACGCCAACAAGGCCTATCATCTCTAACACTATTCCTCCCGGTCTAGTGTCAAACAATCCATTCCTTGACAATACCCCATCATACTTAAACATGTACTCCAAATCACCACAAGGAGATATCTTCTCCTCTCCTGGCATGTTTGCTCAAACGTAGGGACCTCCTTATGCCCCTGCCAATGCATACGCTGCACCGTATCAACAACCCATTCCACCCACTCCCTCAACAAGCACCATCAATGGTCGAAAGCTATGCGATAGGGACTTATTCAGAATATCTAAAGGAACCCTTAGACTTCACCATACGAAGTTTCATGCTTCCAAGACCTCTTCCCGATTTACCCAAGTTTAAGGGTGAGGGAGATCCAAACACACATATCAAAGCTTACGCTACAGCCATACGAGAATTACTCCCTTGGGATGGGGTTGTTGCTAAAATATTTCCCAAAACTTTGGAAGGCATCGCTCTCGATTGGTATTATAGAATACCTGAGGCTTCCATACATTCATTTAAACAACTTGTGTCTGGAATTCATCAAAGCCTTCGACATGAACAAACTGTTGAGAACAGGAATCAGGGAATTCTTACACATCAAACAAGAACACAACGAATCTGTCACCCATTTCATCCAGAGGTGGCATATAGTTCTTTATTCTTTAGCAAGTGCTCTAAACATGGATCAGATGGAACTATGCGATTTATTCCTTCATTCTCTTAGCAAGGAGGTGAAGGAAGAATTCCAAAAATTTCCCACTAAGAACTTACGATGAAGTACTTGAGAGCGCTCTTCGAATAGACCAAGCGTGATAGATAGTGGTCGTAAGACATATGGAACAAATGGGAGGTTAATCACCTCCACTCAAAACACTACAACTATCACAAATGTTAATCAAGGACCCAAAATCCTTAACAAAAATCGTGGGGTAACAACGGATGGGGTAACCGACCAGCCCAAGAGGGTAAATGTTGTTAATACTCCGTCACAAATAAACAACCAAAGAAACAACAACTTTACCCCGACGATCAATACGGTGGATTTTAACCATCCACAACAATAACAACAACGGCGAAATCCCGTACAAGGGCCAAGCCAAAACTCATTTGGTTATCAAAACCAAAGTCAAAACTAGAAACAACAATTCCAAAATTTTAGTCCTAATAGGCAACAGTTTGATCAGAACTTTAGGCCACAATACACACCTAACCAACAAAATAGGAATTACAATCCCAATTCTTATTGTGGTTTCCATAAAATTCGGGGTCACAATACTAGAACGTGCCGTGACTACAATAAATTTATGCAACGCTTGCCAGAAGAACAAAGACAATTTCTTCACAGATTTGTTTTTGGCAGATCCCATCTCATCATCACCAAATACGCTCGCAGGGGCAGTTTCCCCTCAGAATGCTCCTCTCAAGATCTTTAACGATCCACTCCCAAATCATGATAACAATAGGCTGAATCCAACTGGAACAAACAAAGGTGCAATGATGGGAAACAATGATCATGAAGCCTCGACTTCATTAAATCCATCAGTTGCGCCACAGTTAGGAGCTCAACCGAGACCCAAGATAGTCAGTTTGGTAGAATTAGACGCTGAACTACCTATTGAAGCTATAACAAGAACACGAGAGTATTTATCTCAACCGAGCCCAAGTTCTTTGCCAGAAATAGATAAGAATCAGCAAATAGTAGAAAAACCCGTAGGTGCCTATGATTTAATTAGCGACCTAACAAAGACCTTCTCACACATTTCATTTTTGGACTTACTAAAGAACTCTCCCCCTCATAGAGCTGCTCTTTTAGAAGCATTAGGTCTAGGCCATCTAATTAACATCACTCCACCTCCTAAAACACAAGTAAATCACATAGATTTTGATATCCACCCTCCGGGGCAGCCAGACAAGGATGTCGAATTCATATTCGAAATAAGTAAAATGCCCACAGATGCTGAGATCGCATGCCGAGGTGATCCAGCCTTACACTTACAAGTATGGGTTTATAATAACTATGTAAAACGAGCAATGGTTGACGATGGGGCCGCAGTTAACATAGTCCCTTTCTCTTTCCTCCAAAAACTAGGATATGGGGAAACAAACTGTTCCACCACTCGAAATACGTTGAGAGGCTATGATAGCCTTAAGGCTACTTCAATAGGAACTATAATACTTCCGATCACCTTAGGGCCCAAAACAATCCTGACTGAGTTTTATATTATAGATCGGGAAACTAATTATAATATGATACTCGGCCGACCATGGATACACCGCATGAAGGCAATCCCTTCTACACTATTTCAAGAGGTAAGATTCTTGCATCTAGGAAAGGTATTTGTAGCCAAAGGTGATCCAAAACCTTTCGATTTACACCTAGCTGATTTAAAGAAAAGACCAGGGGTGCACTCAGAATTTGAACTGCCAACAAACCAACTTAATAAACCCACTGACCCAAAACCAGAGGAAAAGTTGGTACCTACGACGGATCTTGAAACTACCAGCATAGCCAAAACAATTCCAACCCCTAAAGATAAAACTAAAGAAACAGTATCATTGGGAACTACTGCGAAAATTGTTGAGTTGATAGAACAAGATTCACCAATGTTCTTACCATTTGATTCGGTAGGCATAGGATTTTCCCTAGGTGTTGGTTCCTTTCCAGCAAAGGACCTCTGTATGGTAGAAGTAGATTGCGCAAACCCAGCAGATGTCCCAACATCTATACTCCCGGCTAAGTATTGGACTCTCCATTTTGATGGAGCTAGGTGTCGTTATGGAGCGGGGGCAGGTATAATTCTTACTTTGCCCGAGGCGAAAGTCCTCCCATTCGCTTTTAAATTAAACTTTGAATGCACAAACAATGGGGCTGAGTACGAAGCCCTCCTCCTTGGCCTTACCTTAGCCAAAAGAATTGGTATTGATAACAACAAAGTCCTGGGAGACTCGCAAGTAGTGACAAATCAAGTTTCTGAAGTATATGAAACTAAAGCCGAACACTTGCAGCTTTACAAAAATGTCGTATTAGATTTAAGAAAGGCGTTCAACTTCATATCCATTGAAGCAATCCCGCGAGAGAAAAATCTTCTCGCCGATTCAATAGCAACCTCAGCATCACGTTTTACTCCAAGCAATGAGTTAAAAGATACCCAGTTCATGGTGTCCATTCGTGATGAACCTTTGATAAAAATAATGACAAATCCTCTTTCAAGCGGAAGTGAATCTACCATCCTAGACCATGTTGATAGTAATGCTGCTACTTTGGATTACTTAAATACCTATACAACACTACATCTCTCCTATCACATGCTAGATTTATCCTCTATTCCACATTCGTCTTCCTACTTCAGAAATCCCGTAACGAATCTTCCCTCACAAATGGAACCTAGCATATACGCAGTAGAAAATGGGGATGATCTGGATTTACCTCCAGCACCGCCTGAGTTCGAAGAGGGTAACGCCTCTTTGATCGAAGAAACGATCGATGTCAACATCAGAACGGAAGACGAGCCGAGAATTTTAAAACTAGGCTCTTCGTTAACCCAGAAGAGGTGGAAATACATACTCAGATTCTCAAAGAACATCAAAAGGTGTTTGCATTTAATTACAAGGAGATGACAGGAGTCCCACCCCACATTGCGGTGCACAACCTCGTCACTAGATCAGATGCAAAGCCAATTAAACAAAAATCAAGACCCATGAAGCCCAAAGTAGCTCTCATGGTAAAAGAGGAGGTAATAAAACTCCTTCAGGTAGGATTCATCAAGCCAGTTGACTACTCCCAATGGGTATCTAACATCGTTCCCGTTCTCAAGAAGAATGGAAAGATACGCATCTGCATAGATTTTCGAGATATCAACAAAGCATGTCCTAAAGACGACTTCCCATTACCATCCATAGATGTTATTGTTGATGCAACAGCTGGTTTTGAACTCTTGTCTCTCATGGATGGATTCTCGGGATACAATCAAATCAGAATATCTGAGCAAGATCAAGCTAAAACCACGTTTATAACTCCTTGGGGAACCTATTGCTACGCTGTTATGCCATTCGGTCTCAAAAACGCCGGTGCTACCTACCAGCGTGCCATGACATACATATTTCACGATCTAATTCATAAAATCATGGAATCTTACGTAGATGACTTATTGGCTAAAGCCAAGAAGTGTTGTGACCATCCCGAAGTACTCCGCGTCATTCTTTCACGCCTAATAGAATACGGAGTCACGCTAAATCCAGAGAAATGCGTCTTTGGTGTAACAGGAGGAAAACTCCTAGGTTACATCATATCGTCACGGGGAATAGATGTTGACCCAACCAAAATTTGGGCTGTCCTCGAAATGGTTCCACCTTCGGACGAATCTGGAATCAGGTCATTTCTCGGAAAGCTAGGTGCAATCCGAAGATTTATCCCAGACTTAAGCTTCGCCGTTCATCCAATCAATAATTTACTCAAGAAAGACTATAGCATTGATTGGACCAAAGACTGCAATGAAGCTTTCAATGCAGTTAAACGTTTCTTGCTGTCACCACCTACGCTAATGCCACCTAAGCTAGACCACCCGTTGATTTTATACTCACGAGCTACCAATGTTTCGTTAGCTTGCATGTTGGCCCAAGAAGACGATAACAAAAGAGAACGCGTGATTTATTTCATTAGCCGAACACTGCTTGACTATGAAACACGCTATACACAGGCAGAACGAGAATGCCTTGCCATAGTCTTTGCTACTAAATGCCTAAGACATTATATGCTGAATCAAGAAATGAGGGTTATGGTAAAAACTGACCACTTACGGACTTTTCTCACACAAGGGTCCTTGTCTAAGAAGGCTGGACGTTTTATAACCTTAATGGGAGAATTCGAATTAACATTTGTAAATCAGAAGTCAGTTAAGGGACAAATAATTGCGGATTGGTTAGCTGATAACCCATTAGATGGGGGTGATCTAGTAGATTTGGATTTTCCAGATGAGTGCGTGTACTACATCGAAACTCGACCCGCTATCTCTGAGTGCCCTTGGTACACTGATATCATTAACTATATCATGGACCATACATATCCAGAAGGAGCTACAGCACAACAAAGGAGGCGGTTGTGCATTATCGTGGATAAGTACGTCATTATAGAGCAAGTTCTCTATCGAAATGCATTCGATGGAATGCTCCTAAGGTGTGTCGACACAGAAGAATCCAAGAAGATTCTCCATGAATCGCATAGCGGAATATGTGGAGGTCATTTCGGTGGCCACGCCACTACTCGAAAAATACATCGAATGGGCTATTTCTGGCCCACTCTAGAACATGACGCAATAGAGTTTGTACGCAGGTGTCACAAGTGCCAAGAATTCTCCCACGAGATCCACATGCCAGCACAAGCTCTACAACCAATCACAACTCCATGGCCCTTTTCTACATGGGGTCTAGACTTAATAGGGAAATTCTCTCCCTCATCCACAGACGGCCATAATTTTATAATCACGGCCACTGAATATTTTACCAAATGGGTGGAGGCCATGCCTCTTACTACTGTACCTGGTTCTGTGATTGCCAAGTTCATTTTGAACCAAATCATTTGTAGGTACGGTATCCCGCAAATCATTATCTCCGATAATGGAACTTCTTTTAAAAATGAAGAAGTTCGCGAACTATGCAGTAAATTTAAAATAAGCCATCATACGGCTTCCTTGTATTATCCCCAAGCCAACGGGCAGGCTGAAGCAACAAACAAAACACTGAAAGCCATTCTCCTTAAAACGGTGAAAGAAAACAAACGAGATTGGCATTTGAAGTTATATCCGGCCTTGTGGGCCCACCGAACCTCAATAAGAACACCAACAGGAGCAACTCCTTTCTCGCTAGTATTTGGGGCAGAAGCAGTTCTCCCGCTTGAGGTCGAAATACCCAGTCTCCGCATTTCACTACAAGGGATTCTGGATGAAGACGCTTACAGAGAAGCACGTCTTTCCCAACTAGAAAGCCTAGATGAAACTAGGTTAGATGCTGAACAACGACACAGAGATTATGCTGACTGAATGTGCCGGCAGTATAACAAGAAGGTCTATGAACGTGATATATACGAAGGTGATCTAGTTCTAAGGTTGGATAGCCGGATCGATAAAAAAGCCGGCGAAGGAAGGAAATTCCGGCCCAAATGGTTGGGTCCATACCGAGTCATGAAGGACTATGGAAACGGTGCATACCTCTTATGTACGTTAGAAGGTGAGGAGTTTGGTGAAACAGTCAATTCTCTGCACCTCAAACATTTCTACGCATAAGCTGCTAACGCTACCTATATAACTATCTACATTGCATTTTCATATAGATTAGGATCATTTTGTCCATCCGTTTCTTACACAAATTGTGATCAAGGAATCTATTCTCAAAGCAATTCACTACAAACTCATGATGTTGTTGGCATAAACTCTTTAATCATATCTCTTTATTTTCACAATATCATCAATCATTTCAGAATCTTTCATCAAATAAAATCAGACATGACGAAGTCTTAACGGTAACCATACCAAGATCTGCAAGTTTATTCTCGCTTTGATTTCTTCTTAGGGTAGGTGTCTTGCCTATGGTCTCTTCTAGAAGCTTCATGGTGTCACATCTATCCCATATATATATCTCTTTAGGAATAAACACATACTGACATTTTACTCAAATAAACAAGTCAATAAGTGATTAAACAGAAAATTTTATTTTTACACATTTCCTTGCCCCACCAACCTTTGGTGATGAGCTTGCATCTCTTACTAGTGACGTAGGGTTGGGAAAGGATGAAAATGACCTTACTCGCCTATGCCTTGCCCACGGTGATAAACCCACGCTTCTTACTAGTAGCATGGGGCAAGGTGTAGGGGGTCCTCTTG